>WFKH01008785.1:0-16488 GCA_016163765.1 Magallana hongkongensis
ACAGGAGAAGTGAGTAACTCATGATGGCTTTTATCGATAAAGCTGGGTTTTTTTTTTCGTTTGTTTAAATGCCCACAGGGAGAGTTTTTGTCTGCCCCGGGGGGATGGGGGATGGGAGGTTGTTTTAGATAAAACATGAATAATAGCCACCTTGTTATTATTATTAAATTATTTTCTATCAGAGTCTTGCACCTTTTCAATATCAGGTCATGCACTCTTTTATGATCTTTTAAGTTTTTCACTAAAATTATAGGGTTAATAGTCCTTTTTGAAAGATTTCAGCAGGGAGGTGGTCGTCATTACAAATTAAAAAATTTTCTATTGCAAAATAAAACTTAATTAAATGCATATATGAGACTCCTTGACAAGTTTGTATATGGGTTATGCTACTCAGGTGACCGTTAAGGCCTATTGGCCTCTTGTTTTCTTTTTCTGACTTTTTTTGAGCGTTATTTCTCAAAAACTATTCAACCGATTTGCACGAAATTTTCAGGACTGATAGAGTATCATCGGCGCTACATATTATTAAATTTTCAAATGATGACGTCACTTCCGGTTTCAGATATTGACGATTTTGTAAATTTTTAAGGGTCATTTAGTCCACGCATCTCCTCCGAAACTAATCAAGATAGAAGCTCGAAATTTTTCAAGGATTGTAGATAAATGTCTGAAGTTGTACCCCATTGCTTCCAATTATGAAAATTGCGCAAGACCCCGAAGCTCGCCTGAACCTGAAAATTAGCACCAAATTTTTTCACAAAATTTTCAAACATTTTCTGTAATATCTTTTGACGTATAAATATTTTGTTAAAACATGTAATGCAAAAGTTGTTTCAATTTCCACGGGCTTTCATTTGATATCAAGAAAAAGGGGCTGGCCCCTTAAATTAGGTTCCAAGAGGGCTCTAAAGTCTTTTTGCAATAACTCATTACTGAACAATAATTTGTTATCAGTTATAGGAGCAAAAATGTTCATTGTACAGCTGTTTATCTATACAGTACCATACCTAAGTCATATGTTACGTAATTAGGGGTTTTAAGGGGCCAGAAGTTCAAAACTTTGATCATTAATATCTAGAAAAGGAGAAATATTTTGAAAAGCATTGTAGAACAAAAAATGCTTAGAATAATGTTCTCAAAAATATGCTACCTAAAAAATTTTTGTTGGTGGTCCCAGTAAGGAGTTTAAGGGTCTGCCCCTAAAACACATTTGTTCAGATATCTTTAGAACAGTCAACAATTCCTGAACACTTGTTGAACAAAATATGTTTATATTTACAAGACCTTTTATTTGATATCAAGAAAAAAGGGCTGGCCCCTCAAATTAGGGGCCAAGAGGGCTCTAAAGTCTTTTTATAACAACTCTTTACTGAAAAATAATTTGTTATAAATTATAGAAGCAAAAATGTTCATTGTACAGCTGTTTATCTATACAGTTCCATAACTAAGAAATATGTTATGTAATTAGGGTTTTCAAGGGGCCAGAAGTCAAAAACTCTGATGATTAATATTAAGAAAAGAAGAAATATTTTGAAAAGCATTGTAGAAGAAAAGTTGCTCAAAACATTGTTCTTAACAATATGATACCTAAAAAAAAAATTTGTTGGTGGCCCTGTAAGGAGTTGAAGGGTCTGCCCCTAATACACAGTTGTTCAGATATCTCTAGAATGGGTAACAATTTGTAAACACTTGTTGAACAAAATATTTTTATATTTGCGAGACCTTTTATTTGATATCAAGAAAAAGGGGCTGACCTATCAAATTAGGGGCCAGAAGGGCTACAAAGTCTTTTTGTAATAACTTTTTTGTAAGCGACAATTTGTTATGAATCATAAAAGCAAAAATAAAAGCTTATTAAGCTTAATTTAAAACTGAAATCTGTTTTAAACTCGGACGATGCATTACAGAGAAATAGGGGTTTAAAAATTGACTTTTCCAGAAATTTGGATTCTACATTCTTGGTAAAGAAAATAGTGTTATGTTCAAAGTTAAATTAACTCGTACCTAAAATAATTCGATAATTGTTAAATCGTACTTAAACACATTCGGATTTGTATTTGCTAAGTCGTTCTTGAAATTGATAATTTTTTGTTAATTTGTACTTAGAATCATTCGGATTTTGTTAGCTCGTACCAAGAATAATTCAATTTTTTTTTGTTTTAGTTACTTATGTTTATTGGTTTAAGAACTGTGCTTCTTAGAGAAACTTTTAGCTTTACTTTCGACATTAAAGGAAGACCCACTCGTTGCTTTGCAATGAGCTTTGCTCTAGTCTATTCTTATTTTTGACATCAAGCAGATTATGTACATGTAAGTAGTACATGGTTATAATGAACAAGTGTGTCTTCACCAAGTTAATGAAGTTCATGGCTTCTGGTGCTGCAGCGTTATTTTAGCTAGGTAATATAGTGAACTTGTATGAATTATTTTATTTTTACATTTTTCAGTGTCTTTGCCTGTGATAACACTACATATCGATTTTGTACTATACAGTCCAATAAACTCAAATGACGTATAATTGGGGTGCAAGCGGGGTTTGCTTATTTATATTCAAATATTTAATCGTACAATTGCTAAAAATTATATAAATATAAGTAATAAGGAATCATTCTTTGAATATTATGAGGTGATAATTTTGGTCGGGGCGTGATCAAATCTATCATAAAGCCCTTTGGGCTTTATTGGATTTGATCATGCCCTGACCAAAATTATCACCTAATAATACTCAAAGAATGATTCCTTATTCCTTAAATAAAAATCAACTGGACACCTAGCAGACAGTCCTCATATTAATCATTATAATTGTACATTATACACAAAGTGCCTGATTCGGATTAGAAAGAAAGTCACTACAAAGATTTTAAATTCATAACCACTGGTGTGGTTTTGATGCTGTGTGAAGGCTATTTTAGTTTTAAAATGCATTTTCTAATTTTTAGCTCACCTGAGCTGAAACCTCAAATGAGCTTTTCTGATCACTTTTTGTCCGGCGTCCATCTGTCCGTACCTCCATCCGTCTGTCTGTCTGTCCATCTGTCTGTAAACTTTTTACATTTTCGACTTCTTCTCCAGAACCATGAGGCCGATTTCAACCAAACTTGGCACAAAGCATCATTGGGTGATGGGGATTCAAGTTTGTTAAAATGAAGGGTCACGCCCCTTTTCAAGGGGAGATAATTAGGATTTATTGAAAATTTGTTGATATTTTTCAAAAAACTTCTTCTCAAAAACCATTTGGCCAGAAAAGCTGAAACTTGTGTTGAAGCATCCTCAGATAGTATAAAATCAAGTTTGTTCAAATCATGGTTCCCGGGGTAAGATGGGGCCACAATGGGGGGGTCGAATTTTTACATAGGAATATATTGAGTTAATCTTTAAAAGTCTTCTTCTCAAAAACCATTTGGCCAGAAAAGCTGAAACTTGTGTGGAAGCATCCTCAGAAAGTGTAGATTAAAGTTTGTTCAAATCATGGACCCCGGGGCTAAGGTGGGGCCTCAATGGGGGGTCGAAGTTTTACATAGGAATATATACTAGAGTAAATCTTTAAAAATCTTCTTCTCAAAAACCATTTGGCCAGAAAAGCTGAAACTTGTGTAGAAGCATCCTCAGATAGTGTAGAATCAAGTTTGTTCAAATCATGGACCCCGGGGTTAAGGTGGGGCCACAATGGGGGGGTCGAAGTTTTACATAAGAATATATAGAGTTAATCTTTAAAAATCTTCTTCTTAAAAACCATTCGGCCAGAAAAGCTGTAACTTGTGTGGAAGCATCCTCAGATAGTGCAGATTAAAATTTGTTCAAATCATGGACCCCGGGGGTAAGGTGGGGCCACAATGGGGGGGGTCAAATTTTTAAATAGGAATATATAGAGAATTTTTTTTTTTTGAATCTTCTTCTCAGAACATGATTGGCCAGAAAAACTGTAACTTGTGTGAAGTATCCTCAGGTAGGGTAGATTCAAAAACTCAAATGTTATAATATATGGTTTTACTTATATGCAAGCATATTGACATACTGTTGATTCTTTATAATTCTTTAGACTTTGGCCCCTGGACAATTCTAGGGCTTCACAAGTTTGATGTAGGTTTATATCCCATTTGATTTAGATCTTCTTGAGAACTGTAATGCTCAATATGTGGAATGACTATAAAATCATCCTGTGACAAAAAGGCCTCAATGATAAACAGAATATCCAGGGAAAAAAATTTATTTTTTTAATACAGGATCTGTTATACTACATTGTCCAGATATTTTGTATATGACTCCGTACAGCTGATTTTATGATGTCTATTGTTGCTCAGGTGAGCAATGTGGCCCGTGGGCCTCTTGTTTATAAATATCCCTACTCTTGTTTCTTTGTAAAAAAAAATGTACTATTTTGCCTTATCAGGTATCCATGGGGTCAGGAAGCTTTCGATAAAGCAAAGCTGGAAAACAAGTTGATTTTCCTGTCAGTTGGGTATTCTACATGTCACTGGTGTCATGTGATGGAACGAGAATCATTCGAAAATGAAGAAATTGGTCGTATATTGAATGACAACTTTGTCTCCATTAAGGTAGACAGGGAAGAGAGGCCAGACGTAGACAGGGTCTACATGACATTTATTCAGGTAATTTTAAGGTGACTGAACTCGATCACAAATATTTTTTTTGATGGATCTATAAAGTATACTTTTTGAAATGTGATGTCACAAACAACAGACTGATGCAAGGTCTTTATTATTTGCAAAATTAGGGTTTTCTATTTTTAAAAGAAGACCTTCTTGTTTTTCTGTGGATTTTTATATTATTTTCTTTTTGAAATTAATCTTTTCTTTTTCAACCAAACTTACAACATAAGCAGAAGATCCACCTGCTCTTGCTTTTTATTTGTATTTCTTTGGAGAAATTGGAATTTTTTGATATTTTGTAAATCTGTGGATAATCAATGATCCATCAAATACCATAAACAGGGAAATATTTGCCCCCGTTTTATTTTTGCCCCTTTCGCTCTCGTTGTCAGCAAGCAAATTTAAGAGTGGGCAAATTTCAGTGTCTCAAATAATCTCTCTTTTGTTTGGGTGATTTCAAGACAGGGTGAAATTGTCTGCAATTGAAAAAGGACAAAATAACTCGGGGCAAAAATAACCCTGTATACAGTACATGTAATGCATTGGTGTGTTGAGAGAACATAAAGAGGTCAAGCATTTAAGGCAGGGGTTTTTTTTAAATAGCAAGGTGAACAGACTCTCTCAGTTGCAAACATTAATATTTGGTCATAAATTCTGGAAATTAAAATTTTTGCTGCATAGCAATAAATTCTACAGTATCTGTGTAGTGACACAGATTTTTATGTTGTAGGCCACTGTAGGAGGGGGAGGGTGGCCAATGAGTGTGTGGCTAACTCCAGAACTGAAGCCGTTATTTGGAGGGACCTACTTTCCGCCAGATGACAGATATTACGGACGACCAGGGTTTAAAACAGTTTTGACAAGTCTTGCTGAGCAAGTAGGAAATTTATTTTTCTCAAAAAGCATGAACCAATCAGTATGCATTGTAAAACTGTGATGATCAACTTATAAGAAAAGTTAAATGAATTTCTCTTATGAACTTGTGCATGTACTTTAAAGCATGTGCTTTAACTTAATAAGATTTAAAACTGTAATATCTTCAATGGATATGAACTTGAAACATCTGTGTCTATTGAACTCCTACAGTGGAAGACAAAGGGAACTGTTTTAAATGAGCAGTCCTCGGTCATTCTGCGGACCCTCAAGGAGGGGACCAGTGCCTCCGAAGCCCCGGGACAGTCCCTCCCTGACCTCAAAGACTGCACAGAGAAATTGTATTATCAGCTCGAAAGGTCCTTTGATCAGGAGGATGGAGGGTTTTCAAAAGAACCCAAATTTCCACAACCAGGTCTGTGGAGTTTTCAACTATTTTTTATCAATATCGCCATGAAACAATCAGCATACAGTAATTTAGATTTTAAAAAATGACTGATCATTATGAATTAACCCAGTAATATATTCCAGGTAAATGTACAAAGACTTCATATATGTGTTGCAGACTCTGTAAATGATTTAACAATCTTTTTTCAGTCAATTTCAATTTCCTTTTCCATTTGTATGCCAAATATAAGGATTCCTTCAGTGATATGGCAAACAGCAGTCTGGAAATGGCAACATTTACACTCAACAAAATGGCAAAAGGAGGGATATTTGATCACATTTCTAAGGTATCATTTAATTTTCTGGTTGATTAATGCCTTGTATATCTTTCTGATAAGACATATTGCTTGATAAAAAAATGCAGTTTAAACTTATTAATAGAAATAAATTAACTTGTTAAGTTCTTTGCGACATTTTACCAACATTTTCCTGCTGTATGTAAATATGCATAATCATAGTGTTATAAATGAAAGAACTGATATTTTACCACTAGGGCTTTCACAGATATTCTACAGATGCTGTTTGGCATGTTCCTCATTTTGAGAAGATGCTGTATGACCAGGGGCAGCTTCTGTTTAGCTATGCTGAAGCTTATCAGGCAAGTCTACACACTCAACATATCAACCACTGTAATCTGTATACCTACAACAATGATTAAAATTTTTCAACGGAATGATGTTTAAAATAAAGTTATTGCTGTCTGTGTTCTATATTTTGCCAGCTAGATGGCTATAGTGTCGATATTTAGCAAAGCAGCATCATTATCTTCAAGTATGTACTTGTATACTGGCATTGTATTTCAGATCACGAAACAAGATAACTTTGCAGAGGTTGTACGAGACATAGCTGAGTACACCATGAGAGATTTACTAAACCCAGTAAGTTTTTAAAGACAATTAATTTTCACATAGATAGACAATTGACACAAGGTATTTTGTTTAAAAGTTAGATATCCAAGAGTTTTATCAGAGAATGCTAATCTAGGTGATTCTGTCCACAGTGTGGAGGGTTTTATAGTGCTGAGGACGCAGACTCCTTACCAACAGCAGAGAGCTCTGAAAAGAAAGAGGGGGCATTCTGTGTCTGGACTTATCAACAGATACATGATATCCTAAAGGAGAAGGTCAAGGAAAACCTCACTCTGGCCCAGATCTTCTGTTACCACTTCAACATCAAAGAAAAAGGAAATGTTAATCCGATGCAGGTGAAATAGTGCTATTACCATAGTTTGTTAAGTGTTCTACCTTTTCAAACTGACTAGTTGATGGAGTGTTGATGGAGTTAAACAATGGATTGGGGGGGGGGGGGTATAATTATTAAAAAATGGCAAAGACAATACCAGTGTACCTCATTTTCAGAGAATTTGCAGACATCAATTTTCTATGGATTTAGAAAAAAAAAACATCACATTTTCATCATTGAAACATAGTCAGTGGACCTACAAATAAAGATTGATGTCACTTTTTTTATCAGTAATTAATTACTGTATACAGGGTTATTTTCGCCCCATGTAATTTTCCCCTTCTACACTTGCAAACAGTTTCGCCCCGTCTTGAATTTGCCCACACACAAGTGTGTTCAAAGCGAGATAATTTGATACATTGGAATTTGCCCAGTCTTAAATTCGCCCTCTGACAACGAGGGCGAAAGGGGCAAAAATAAAACTGGGGCGAATATTTTCCTGTATACAGTATATAACTTATACCGAATCTTGAATAACGAAGCTAACACTTACAGCATCTTGTTTTGTCATTTATTCTCTCTGTGTTTTACAGGATCCTCATGATGAGTTATTGAACCAAAATGTGTTGATTGTAAAAGACTCGGTGGAAGAAACAGCTCAAAAATTCTCTTTGAATCCTGTTGAAGTAAAAGAAGTTCTTGAAAAGTGTAGAACTCTTCTATACAAGGAGAGACAAAACAGACCCAGACCACACCTTGACGATAAGATTGTAGCTGCTTGGAATGGTATTTTAAAAAATAAAACATTACTTCATTTTGCTGAAGAAAAAAAATGAAATTTCTCTTGTAATATTTATGGCTTTTTACCTAAAGACTGTTCATTGGCAGTTATAAATAATTTTTATTGATAAGGATTAGTTAAGTGATCTTATACAATTAAGGTTTTTTACAGGTAAACAGGAGTCCTACATTTTTTTATAGGTTTATTGATATTTGATAGGTTTGATGATTTCTGGACTGTCCAAGGCAGGGCAAGCCCTAGGGGAGTCTGTGTTTGTAGACCAGGCTGTGAAGACGGCCTCATTCCTCCAGAGCCACATGTATGACAAGACCAGCAGTACCCTTTACAGAACCAGCTATATAGAGAAGGACTCCATCACCACAGGGCAAGTTACTAGACTACAACTCACTGAACATTGAATCAACAGACAGTGAGAAAAAAATGTGAAATTACTGGCACAACTAGTAGACACCAAATCAAAAGACTGGAGACAATAGACCTTAAGTTTATAGATGTAGATAATAGATATCAAGACAAATAGACACAACCAGGGTAATTTAGGACATTTGATTGAATCAACAGACATCAAGTAAATGATATGTAGACACAATGTTACTACATGTACCAATACATATGGAATAAGTTGACTTTGAACTGAAGTCAAACAGACTTTGAGTCAACAGACCTCAAGTTGAATACATCCAAACACTTCACATTGACAGACATCAAGACAGAAGACCAACATCTAGCTAAAAAACACAGCCAAAAGCAGTGGCGTAGCGTCCATTAAGGCAAAAAGGCATTTGCCTACACATAATTTTGTAAAGCAAAATTTAAAATATGTTTAGAAATTTTAAATCTAAAACAAAGTCAACATTAACTGTGTTGCATGTCCACAAAACTTTCCAGTTCAATAACGAAGAAGCCATCAGATCCTTTAATGATGCAAAAAAGTGTCGATTAATATTACAAAAGACTTGCGATTGCGTTGCGAAAGTGTTAACTCAAACCAACGAAAAGCTAAATTTGAAGATTTTCTTTTCACCAATAACCTTAAACTCTTGGCAATATACATTTATGTATGTATATATTCGTTAAATTCAATCGATCACCTTTTCACTTTTGCGATTATACCGAATTTCATTAAAAAGGGAACTTCTTGAATAATGAACAATATGATATGGTCCGGTCCCTGTATTGAAATAGATCATTTTAACGCTGCCATGCCTGTGAAATCAAAAGATATTTTTTTATGATTTTGAGCTGAAAACATGTATATCTTATCAGTTATGATAAAGAAATTGATATAGAATTACGTACGGTTTTTGATTTTGTTTACAGAATAGTAGCAGAGTGTGGTTTTGATTCTCTTAAATTTCATTAACGAAACATAGATTTAATTTGATTATTTCAAAATGAACAGACTGAGAATAGGAAATACATGATTTTAAATTTACATAATTTTCCCAAAAGACATACATTACTAATTTGTTGAAACTAACAATTTTCTGCTCTAAGAAGTGGTAATTTTGCGTCCTTTTCGGAACATTTTTCTAGGGGGGAGGCCTCCCTAACCCCCCTTGCGGGAGGGGGACACCACCTCCCGCACACCACCTTCCGTGCGACGCACGTCACTGAAGCCTTCGACTTCAACTTGTTGCCTACACATATAAATGGACCACGCTACGCCACTGAAAAGGCATTCATTTGTAAGTCACTAAGGAAGTTGCTTGGGACTATTACTGCAAGTCAATTGATATCAATTTAAAAGACATCAACTCAGGTTTTATAAACAAAATATCCCTTCAGATATGTAAGCATCCATCTCATGTTAATGCTTACAACTCATCCCAAGCATTGTTTAAGCACTTTTAATGCTGGTCTTATTAAGCCCATCGTCGGAAACCCATGGTCAATTACGCGTCGTTCCTCTCTCCATCACCCGTGGGTCAGTTTAAACTTCAATGCTCATTTTAGTGAGCAAATATTTATGTGAGCATAGAAATGAAAGATTAGATATAATTTTGCATTTATCTGAAAAAAAAAATTGAAAATGAGTTTCCAAAGGACAATTCAAAATGGTACATGTACATGTATATATCTTCAATACGCTTTGTATTCACTGAAACTTGTAGTAGCCCACAATGCCTTGCAACTCATTCACCTGATTGGTCTGTCAATAAAAGTAAACGAATAGATAATTTAGTATGCAAAGTTATGCCGACAGCACAAAATCCAGTGGTTTCAATGAATACTGTAACGAACGAGCGTTTAAAAGCGATTTGTTCATTGGACCAATTTACTCAGGGTGTTATATGAGCCACCAATCAACTTGCGTGCTTCAATACGAGAGTCAACGTTTCAACGGACCTACGGATGATGAAGAGAGGAACGACGCATAATTAACCGATGTATTAAGCCATGTTTGGATTGGTATCATATTAAAAATATTCTGAAAAATCCTGGTTGAAAATTACAAATTATAATAGACTGTCAAAAAGAATTCTTAAAATATACAGAATGAGGGAGCATAAATGTTCATCACCTAGTTTGAGTTCAGATTGTTTTTCATCATTACTCTTGGGATTCAATTTACAGGTCTTTTCCAATCGAGGGCTTTGTGGATGATTATGCTTTTGTTATCCGGGGTCTTCTAGACTTGTACGAGGTCTGTCAGGATGAGCGATGGGTACAGTGGGCCGAGGAATTACAGGAGCGACAGAACGCTTTGTTCTGGGACAGCAAGGGCGGCGCTTATTTCAGCAACAGCGGCAGAGATGCCTCCATTGTCCTTAGGCTCAAGGATGGTTTGTACTTTCAATGTTGTATCATATGTTCCTTAAAACCCCAACAAAAATTAGCAAATGCCCAGGATTCTTCCTGACACCTATGTAAACACAGAAAACATTGTCAATTTACACAATCATGTACTACTGCCAGTTCTTTTTTTATTAATATACACTACCCTGTTTTTTACTGCTGATTTATAGTAATCTTTTACCACCACTTCTTATTCCAATACATGTAATGGAACTTTAAATACATGCATGTTTAAAGTATACAAACTACAAGCATTATTGTCTTTGTTTGTTGTAGATCAGGATGGTGCAGAGCCGTGTCCTAACTCAGTGTCCGTCAGCAATCTGGTCAGACTGGGGGCACTGTTAAACAATCAGGATTACGCCGAGAAAGCTGCGACCATTCTCAAAGTGTTCTATGAGAGACTAACAAAGATACCCATTGCTATACCAGAGATGGTGTGTGGACTAATTCTTCTACAGGACACTCCCAAACAGGTAATTTTGTTTGTATTTGATTTGACCAGAGCGGTACCATAATTAATTCCGCAAGATTCGTTGAGACTATAAAAAGCTAACGTCTCTTCCGAAAGAGATGTCCATCCAAATTTTTTAGTCTCAACAAATCTCGCTTAGATTATACCATCGTCATTTTAAAAAAAAAATTATAATTAAAAGCTGTTTTTTATGTGAATGTTAAATCATTTTGAATGTAATGATGATTTAATAAAGTAAAGAGTATGTACAAGACATTTACTGGTCTTGAAGAGCAGGATTTCCCCCCTGAAAATCCCCTCCCCCAACAAAGCTAATTCTAATGTAGGATTTCTCCCACAGAAATTGCATTCTAGCATCAGCTTTCCGAGGTAGGGATTTTTACTCTGGGGTAGAACTTCCCCACTGAGTCAGTTTTCCCCCTCCTCCATCATCTTACAGCTCATCCAAACTTATATACAATAATTTGAAAGCTGTATATATCTTCCTCTTCCATGATCATCATTTACTCAAAAGAATTTTTTAAAAAGGGGGGGGTCATTACACTTGTAAATTAAATTCTCTTAAAACTTGCCCAACATGAATCAACATCCTAAAATATGTTAACTTGGTTACTACCTCTTAAATCCCATTCTGGATGACAATAGAAGGGGAAAATGACTAGAGTAAGGACACCCCCCCCCCCCCAACATGAAAGGCTGCTCTAGAGCTGGATTTCTTCTTCTGGGGAGGGGGGGATAATTTTCAGCACAAAATCCATCTCTATAACACCAGTACATGTTCTTACACAAAAGTATTAAACTATGGTTCTTTTTTATTTTCAACAGATTGTTTTGGTTGGAGACCCAAATTCAGATGATCTTATTGCACTGAAAAACTGTGTTGCCAAGCATTATCTGCCAAACAAGATTGCTATAACATGTGATGGAACAAGTGACAAATTCATGAAGGGGAAACTGGAGTTTTTGAACTCTTTAACAAAGAAAGATGACAAGGCAACAGCCTACGTGTGCAAAAACTACTCCTGTGATCTTCCTGTTACCTCTGTTGCTGATTTAGAGAGGGTTCTGAAAGTTAATCCTTAAGTGCTACAGTGTAGTAACTTGATTGATAGGAATTTTATACATATGTTGTGTTTTAAAAATATACAAATATACTGTTTGTGTTATGGTTTCAGAATAATTATACCAGAAAAAACAAGTGTTTGGAACTTGTACATGAATATATATATATATATAATTAAACCAGAATATACCAGTGTGTTTTTACACGAGTGGAATGATTTGAAGGAGAACATAAATGTATTTTTAATTGTAAGATTATAAAATTAAAATTGTTGTGTTTGTATAATATTATGCCGTTTTCAAAACATGAAGTTCATTGAGAGTTGAGCTAGAGACAGAAACACAGAATTGTTTCAGTTATAACTAATTCTAAAGTTTGCATCTTTTAAGAAGTTGTATATGCAAGAGTGCTAAAGAAAAGTTGTGGACGTGTTTTTTTTTTAGCTTAGGAGCAGGTTCAAGTTTTTTGAGCAAGTGTCCTGTGATGGTCATATCTAAGTTATTACGGGTCCAGTCTTCACCAAATATGGATTGATGGTGCATTTTGTGATGATACAGAGGCATGGTCATGATTTTGAGAAATTTTTGAAAATTTATTTTTTCAATTATAATTAATGTCTACAAAAGTGAGATACAGCACTTTTGTGTTTCGAAGTGAGTGAGTGTATATTGAAGTGTACAGAGTCTCTACCTCAAATCGACTAATTAGAAATGTGCTTTTTAAAAAATTGTGAGGCACATCCTAATACTTCTGACTCACTGAAAACGTCCTGAAACTAGTTTGATTCTTTTCGGAAAAAGAAAGTTTGCGCAATCTTGGTTTTTCAATTAGCAACCTCGGTGGAGTTCCAGTTTGAAAAATATATGTAATATGGTTGAACCTGGCACGATTCTCTGTGTTTCTGAGCCTTTCGCTCACGTTTTGTCAAATAAAGAACATGATTATAGATGCGAAAACTGCATGAAAAGGTAATTGAGTATCAATAGTTTATTTAGGTTAGAATGTCATATTGATATGCCGGGGTACAGACGTCTCGGCCCAACGACACCTCGGCCCAGGGCGGTTGACACCTCGGCCCAGACGGGTCGGCCCAAATCTATTGACACCTCGGCCCATGTAAAAGACACCTCGGCCCAATGAAAATTTCGGTTATAAATGTATAAATTTAAAAAAACATTGGCAGGTAATTACTGTATCTATTCATTTATGTGGTTATAATAATGCAGCGCCATCAATTTTCATTTCGTATGAACATTCTTTTATTTCGTGCTACTTAAAAAGTACTAAATCTACGGTTAACGTTACACAGTAGCTGACGTGCTGAGCTGACCACATGTGCGTAACTATGGTTTGTTTCTTAAATTGATTCAATTTAGCTAAATATTTCTGATCAAAGTAATATAAGAATAATATATAGTTCATTAAGAAATATTTTTCTCTTATATTGGAAAACTGGGTTGTTCAATATCCACCAGGGTATATGTCCCTTATATCAACAATGATTCTTAAATCATTTGATATACAGTCAAACCTATGTTCTTGTACTCATTAAGACCGTATTAATTCAGCAAAAAAAAAAAAGGAAAAGAAATAGGATTACTTTTTTTTATTGATCATAATAAATATTGAAAAATAAATAGAAAACAAAATGTATGCATAGAAAACAAAAACATATACAAAGAAACATCGTCTATGTTGCATTGAACATTTACTGTCACCCACCACAACACTGTACATTTGACAGCATAATATCATCAGATTTCACGGCACTGAAAACACACTAGAAGTCCGCCAACATCCGTGAAATCTTTTTGAGGGCCTTCCGTGCGGACACCTCCCCCAGTCCTAGGCGCTCCCACACCACCCCTGACACGCGTTTGAGACTCCAAAGGAGACTGTCGCATCCTCTTGTTTGTTTTACTATTAGCACTTAATTGTCGTCATTTTCATAATTTTAATTTCTTGTTTGCTTAACAATTAGCACTTAATGGCCTCGTTTCTGCTAATAATTCAATTTCTTATACAAGTATTTGATATGTAATATTTTAATAATTCAAACATATCTAATTACAAAACTATATATAAAAATTATGTGTGTGTAACAAAATAAAATAAAAACATGAAAATCATTTTAATTTTATTTCAATTTTGCTTGAGCCGAGATGTCTTTTACGTGAGCCGAGGTGTCTCAAATTTTGGGCCGACCCGTCTTGGCCGAGGTGTCCCGGGGCCGAGGTGTCGTAGGGCCGAGGTGTCGTTGGGCCGACATGTCTGTATTTCGATATGACGCTTTCACGTCCCCGTGACCGTGTTGCTAAATTGTAACACAATCGTCAGGATTAATAGATGACTATATATTGGATAAACATGATAATGACTCCTTTGGGATAAAAATAGTAAACAGTGCGTTGAGAAGCAGTTTCGTACATATACAAAAGTTTAAAAAACTTTTGGTTTGGACTTATTACCCTTGCATTTTCAAACGCATTCTGTGAAAAAATTCTACAATGTGTAGCGCCGACCGAGCGGTCGTATTCATATTTTGAATTCAGAATTTAAAGTCTATATTTTGGTAGCATAAATCCTTCCTCATATCTTGAAAATTTGACTCAAGTTCATCTATTCTAAAGTTTATTTACACACATCACAATTATATACAATCACTAAATTAACGGCAAGATGATTCCAAGTAATAATCACAGTATAATCCAATAAATCAAATAATAATTAAAAGCATAGTTAACAGTCCAAGTGTGAAATCAAAGTCATCCTTAACACGGTTTCATTGGAGTATTTATACCATGGATCCGCTCCTGACAGTAAGGAGCTTACATGTATATTTTGGATCCCTAAGATCAGGAGTCAATGCAATTAATTATATCATCAATATAGTGGTCAGCAGGCAGTACATATAGCATAGACAGGTGGGGTTATTAAGATAATTATTACCGATAAGAATGTACATGTACAAAGTGTAAAATAACATCAACTTACAAATTAATTAATATAACATATTAAAACCGTTACAAATGTTGAACATAATGTTAACATGCCTCTGAATTTTTTAAAATACTCTTGCCATATCCATAAAGTAAAAAACGTGTGGGGTTTTTAACCAAAAAAAAGACAACTTTTTTTGCTCTTGAATTTATTAATTTAACACACTTTTTGAAGTAGGTTTTTTTTTAAAGAAAAAGTCTTAGACAAGAAAGTGATGGCATCTGAGCCCATCATAAATAATTAAAGTTTATTTTCTTCACGTTTTTAATGAGACCAGTTTGAATAATTATTTTCAGTTTAACATAGAAATGTTTCTTTTCTCAGAGTAGATGAATTGAAAAGATGTAGTGCCTGTGCGTCTGTGAAATATTGTAGTACAAAGTGTCAGGTAAAGATCAAATCAATCATTGAAATGGAAATGATATTTAAAACTAGAATTGTGCAGGTTATTTTCATTGTTATGTAACTAGAGTTCATGATTTGAAATGTAGAAAACTGACTGGTACGTTCACAAGAAGGAGTGTCCTTGTCTGAAGAGATTCCAGCCAAAGATTCCCACAGATAGTACCAGACTATTGTTAAGACTGGTCATCAGATTTAATGTATGTATTATTTAATTAGAACAAGGTAATAGTTGACAGATGCAATTGTTCCCAAAGAGCTATAGTTTTGCAGCTACATGTATGGTTACTGTACAGAATATGTTTTTTATTGCAGGATAGCTCCATTGTACAAGAGTCAAAAGGAGTGCTTGCATTAAGGAGGTCTTTCAATGATCTTATGTCACGTAAGTCAACTTTATATATCAATAGTAAATGTATAACCCAAATTATCTGTAATTATTATTTTATTCAAAGTCTCTCATTGTTATACAACTGATTTTTGCCTTGGGTAAAAAATTAATCTTAAGTTTCTCGAGTCAAAAATTTGAAAACAAAACGTAAAAGACTGAGATTTTATTTTTAATAAAAGATGTATTTCATTTTTTTAGATCACCTGAGCCAAAGGCTCAAGTGAGCTTTTCTGATCACAATTTGTCCGTTGTCGTTGTTGTCGTCGTTGTCTTCGTTGTTGTTGTAAACTTTTCACATTTTCATCTTTTTCTCAAGAACCACTGGGCCAATTTCAACCAAACTTGCCTTAAAGTATCCTTAGGTGAAGGGGATTCAGGTTTATTCAAATGAAGAGCCACGCCCTCTTTCAAGGGGAGATAATTAGGAATAAGTGAAAAAGTAAT
>WFKH01008863.1:0-36870 GCA_016163765.1 Magallana hongkongensis
AGTGACCAGTGTAGGATTACCGAGTTTGTCCTTGTCATTAATCAAATTAGATTTCCCCTTTGTCATATAATTAACAAATCTGGTACTTGGTTTACTAGGATATGATGTAGCTGCAGGTCTGTATCTCCCGGTCTAAAAACAATTTGGATGGACGACCTGGGAGCTACAGTTCCATACCCGTTAAAACGTTGCAATTTACGGCACACAAAAAAATGCGCTAATTTTGGACGAAGTAACCTTATTTCCACACAAATTCTGTCGAAAAAATTAGTACCATTAAATTATTCAGGCAATTCACTACTGATTTCGTCACTTTGCTTGCCTACGCTAACCGACCTCAGAAAATGAAGTATGTTTAATTCACGTGGATATCTAGAATCGCCAAATTTACATGTCAACAATCTGCACCACTTCACTTTACGGCACTGGTGATGGTGTTTAAAAGAATTTCAGATGCAAGTAAAGTGACGATATTTGTAGTAAAATGTCAAAGGAATTTTTTGGAGTCAACTATGTGTACATAATGTGTTCGGAAATAAGATTAATCAGTTCAAACTACGTGCGACGTAAATTGCAAGTTTTTGACACGTACGGAACTGTACATAGCTCCCAGGTCGTCATTTTCATTTTTTTCAGACCGGGAGCTCCAGACATGCAGCTAGATATGCTGCTAAGTGTACATGCAAGAGAAGAATCGCACAGTAATATAATCATACATTGAATTGAATGTATAGTGTACCTACTTTAAGTTATATTTTAATGTCGTTTTAGCTGTTTTATCAGGAGACAACAAACAGGAGCAAACAAATTCAAGCATAGCCTGTATATTTTTCTCACTATTCTGATTTCACAGATATGCCATGTATTTGTAATCATTTTTGCGACATTAAAGGACTTTTTTCATTCAGGGGATTCCTTTTCTTATCACAATGGAATGATGTTTTCAACAAAAGACAACGATAACGACAAGTTGGGAAGTAACTGTGCAGCCTCGAACGGAAATGGATGGTGGTTTAATGCATGCCACCATTCTAATTTAAACGGAATATACTACAACAAACATATTTCTACATCGGCGGGGATGACGTGGGTATACTGGAAGCATGAGAGTAAATGGCAGTCGCTAAAATCATCTAAAATGATGATAAAACCCAGATGAGTCATATTAAACGACACATAATGAATAAATGATAAATCTATTTCGCCTTTTGTTATAAATGTTATACTTGACAGTATTGTTGGAGTCAATTGGCATTTTTTACTAGTAATACTTACCTTCTTTAAATTAACATTACCTAAATAAATATACAATGTAGACCCCCAATTTTTGCTTCGAATTTTGGTTAAGCTGTGTGTGTAGACTTAAGAAAAATACTGTAGAGAAAAGACTTTTGATCGCAGGATCCAGCCTCCTTAATTTTAAATAAACGACAATCAAAAACCCGACAAGGGGTTAAATTCTTGCGCGTTCACGTTGTCAAACCAAAAATGTGGGAAAATTTAGAGGTACCTGATCGCTGTCCAACTTGATTAAGTTCTGTCTTATTCTATATCCCCTCGCCAAGACATTGGGATAGAAAACACACAACCAGTTCTAAATTTGTAACTTATTCTCACTTTGTTTTGAAAAACAAATACTAGTATTAAAAAAAAAAGCTTTCTAGAAAATTCACTTACTCATACTTTCATTTTCTCTTTTTTTAAATCACAAATTATTGATTAATTATTTAAGTTGATACCCATATTCATTTATGTTTTTCCTTTACAAATACATCTAGAAAGTCAAAGAAGTATCCCATTTTATGATATTGTATCGATTGATGTCAAGATATAGACCCACTAATACAAAATGCTATTTTACATTTTCTTTAAACTGCATGATATAGCAAATTATCTATGTTGTTACAAAAATTAATTCGTCAGAACAAATCTGTTAAATTCGTATTCATAAAGATGTAACAAGATACGAAATTGCCTTTCTGGCCTTAAATAGAAAGTCAAATTTAGTAAAAGTTTGACTAATACACCTGAGAAAAAATGTTTTTAAAAATCAAAATGTTTGTTCAAATTTTAAATAAAGCGTCAGAATTCAAAACCTGTAAATCGCTACGACAACGACAAGCTGTAATAAGTTAATTTGATTTAAACTCTTTGTGACCAATTGAGTCGTGTGTTAATTAACTATTAATGTATAAAAAATTACACTTAGTCTAAAAGAATTTATGAATAAATAATGAATGCGCTAGACAGCGCAAAGAATATTCATAACGATTGGTATTAGACAGTCACTATTTTTGAGAGGGTCGGCAGAAAGTATTTTCAACATCGTTTTTCAGATAAGTGATGTGGTCTATTTTTAAACTGCAAGCTTTTAAGATAATGTTTACAAATCACATGCTATGAACGGTTTTCCTTCCTTTTGGAAAGATTGATACATTTATTCTATTTCATAATACTTACATGTATATAATAGGGCGTATGAAATAGGTTATATTTTTACGAAAACTCATGTTTATTAGTAAGTAAGTAGCTCAGATGTTTTACTACATCTATGAAGAAATAAAGCTTCTCTTATTTATCCCTAATCACTTGAAAGTTAACTTATGAGAATTATACATGCTGCATCTTGAACCAATTAGTCTAAAAATTCCTTGTTATCCATCTTAATATGATGTGAAGAAGGAAATAATGACTTAAGCTTTATGTAATATTTTTAGCTTATGGTGACCCCCCCCCCTAAAAAAGGCACATTGTTCTAAAGTTTTCTACTTGAAAAAAGTGTCCACACACGTTGCGCTTCGAGAAATAATGATATTTTAAAGTGAAATCGCTGTACAAAGTAGACATAAGTTTAATAGTGGGTGATAGTTTAGGATGTATTTTCCTTTTAAAAAGAATCTACTGAAACATTGATATCATCTGCTTAGTTTTAGAAAAAAATATACGGTAAAATGCACTTTCAAAACTGAAGATTGGGTTTCGAACTTGCGTTGCTTTTTTTTAATTTTTAAAAGTTAAATATTATTTTGTTCACTTTACTTAGGTCTTGGTACAAGTAAAACACAAAATAAGATAGAAACCAAACGGAACGAAATAAATTAAACGAAATCTACCGAAACGAATAAACCAAACCAAAACGAAACAAAACCTACAGATACAAAATCAAATCAAATCAAGCCAACTGAAATCAAAATGAAAACGATATGTAAACAGTATAATTTAGAATATACTATATTGTGTATGTTTTGGAAGGTTAGGATCCATCATGATGGGTAATGACAGATAAAATGATTTTGCGCATTTCTAGAGGTGTGGAAAACACCAGTCCTTTAATAGTTTTTTGCTGATTTTTTGCAAAACAAAAACATTAGACTGTATCTAATCATAAAACTCAAGCTAACACTTTCAGGTTCTTGTAAATACAATCCATTTGTATGCATACTTGTATACGCAAAATCAAATTTTAAAACCCGGCAATTCCTGATCTGCTTTTGTCTAAAACCAAACTTAATCTTAGTTAATTTAGGATTACACACTTTTATAAACAGTAAACTAAAAATGAAAACTAGCAATTTTGGAGTAATAATACGGTAAAATTACAACATCAAATTTAAATTAGTTAAATTTAAACATACACTAAACCATATAAAAATTATTTTTTTTATCAAATCATTCGAACAATAATTAACCGCTAGAAACGCTAAGTAATACGACTTTCAGATAATCAAGCTATTGCATAATTCTTTTTCTTTCTCTTTCTTTTGCTCTCTCTCATTCTCTCTCTCACACACACACACACACACACACACACACACACACAATGCTGAAACTCAATACACCAGACTTTACACCTGAAATCCGCTACACAGTGTTCAAGTTATGCTATTTAATATATAATAACATTTTTATGGAATATGAGAAATCTTAATACTTACATGTATCTGCTACTTGAAACAAGGAAAATGTATCTCTAAAAGTTTATGGTTTTATATCTGATGGTCACTACATGATGCCACATGACTCATTGTGAATACACACCAGAAACTCACTACAGTGTGTAATTCTCTCTATTGGATGGAATGTCTTGAGTATCTTCCGTAGCATCGACTATTCTTACAGATATAAAATCTTTAAAAGATGTTGGCATAGAACCTTTACATTTGGTTGATAGGGAATTCCTATTGCCTTTAATACACTATCGAAAAAGATTTCGTGGAGGACAAAAATAAATGTGTTCACAATGTTAGATATTGTAGCACGGCTTGTCCCAAATCTAACAGCAAGAGTTTAATCGAAGTTTCATCAAACAAATGAGCAGCTGGTCTTCTCGGCTAAAACTGGTGACCTCCCATCAAGCATAGTAATTGAATGGTGCCATCCGTTTGAGAATCTGGACAACTGTGTTGAACACGTCTGTGGGAAATGATGTGTAGAGCAACATCTGAAAGATTTTTTTTTGCAAAAAACAAACATCATGATCTTTGGCATGCAGACTGAGTACAGGTCTAAATTGACAAGTGGTTGCGTCCATACGAGTGAAAAACTCTCCTAGGTACTTTAAAGCCAAAAAAACTAACTAAAAATTCAATAGGAACTCAATAACTATGGCAGGTGATAAAGACATTTCACTTGAGACTTTGGGTCAGTTCAGCTAAAAAAATAAAAAAAAATCTTATTATGCTGTAAACCAACCTTTCCACAAGAAATATCTGCAAGTTTCACAACCTTCTTTCATTCGCAAAAATATTTTTTGTTGCGAAATAATTAAAGCACCTATGTATTTATGCAGAATGTTGCCTCAGTCTCAAACATAACTGATGGATTTTAAACTGATGTATATTGTGAATAAAAGATGTTGTGAATATTAGTTGGTTTACAGTTAATATTGATTTTTAAAATTACCTTTTCAGTGTCGTTAAGGATATCTCCAACTGTCATTATTGGTTTCTGTGTTTTTAGCTTCTCAATTTCTTCCTCCAGTTCTTAAATCTCTTGTTCAAGTTTTTCAACTGCAAATAAAAAAAATTGTGAATAAAATTTGATTTACACTTGCAATAAGTATACAGTTAATATGCATGCAGAAATTTTTAATTTAATATATTCCACAGTACTGAGTGTCATATTAAATCAGCGATTTTAATTATTGTTAATATATGTAAATGGTAAGGGGATAATATAAACATACCATAATTTTTAACCTGGTTCCTCTAAATCACTAGTCAGAAACAAAGTATTGAATGGATACAATCAATGAAATTGTTTTTCCTACCTGAATTGGTCATTCTTTGGATGGGAATAACTGTATCGTCTGTTGATGCTTGTTAAACAAAGTAAGAATGGTCTGTTTCTAGAGGTTTGTAATGATGACCATGATGACTTTCTGCAATGTAATGGTCAAAGCTTGCTACCACTGGCAATGTCGAGTGTTCATCATTATCTTTGGACTTTTTCAACCTATAAGAATTGTATACATGTATAAACATATTACAAATAATAGAAACTACATCTTTTTAGAACATTGCATATAATAAAATACAATTTACCGAGCATCAAAATGTTGATGACCTATTAATAACTACAGTAAATACATGTGCATTTGATTGGACTTTTGAACTTATAAGTGTTCTTTAAGATTTTATTTAATATACATATAACATTGTATTCCCCATATTCCCAATGCAATAGATAAAGGGGAATATCTTTCTATGACTTCTTTTAGCACATCTCCCAAACAACATTTATAGCACAAATTAAAAATATATATATATTTTGTTTATCAGTATAATTATTGATTTCTGGTGTATTCTATGGTGCATTTTAATATATTAAGTAAATGTATTCAATAAAATATTCTGATTACTTTGTGATGCTTCAAAACAAAATATTACGTTTTTGGCGTAGGTACTTCAGGAAAGTTATTCTTGTTAAAAGAAAAATATTGTTGGCCCATTTTCTTTCTTTCCCTCCAGAAAATGACAGCTACAGAGTCAATCATTCTCTGTATATTTTCGATCTGCTCGCCTGAAGATGAATTTCAAAAAACAGTAATACTGTAATATGTATAAAGCTAAAGTAAGAGATTGTTCTGGACCGGGCAAAGAAACGGGAGTGTTGAGATATGCTAGATACATGTATAGGCCTAATCTGCTTATTATATCGCGGCTTTTCCTTACAATTATATGAAGCAAAAGTATTTATATGCACCTACCGGTATCTTTCAATCCATTTCTTCCTTTTTGGGGGTCGGTGGGAAACCTAAACAAACTACCGTTCTGTTTACCTACAATTATATGCGTACAACCAAATGCAAAGCAGTAAGGCATCTTGTCGGACTACCCGAAAGTCACAAAACGAAAGTGAAAGTAAACGAGACTTACATAGCCTAATTACCTGAAAGTCAATACATTTATTCATGTGATGGATTGTGGATGCACAAAGGAAATTAAATACATAAACCATTTATCACAGGGAGAAGAGAGGGAGAGAAAGAGAGAGAGAGAGAGAGAGAGAGAGAGAGAGAGAGAGAGAGAGAGAGAGAGAGAGAGAGAGAGTGAGAGAGAGAGGGGGTTTCCTTAGTGATTTACTTTACTGATTTTTTAATGTTAAATTGAAAATTATAGGTTTCCTCATTGAGGTGTAATTTCTAATTAAAAGAATTTTTCCTTAAACTATTGCTGATTATTTCTTTGTAATAATGTCATTAAGAAGGAATTAGGGTGAAAATATTTATCCCAACAGATTAAGGGGGTTTCATAAGTGATTTACATAACTGATTTTTTATTGTTAAATTGAAAATTATTGGTTTCCTCATGCTGTTGTAGTTTCTCATTTGAATAATTTTCCTTAAACTAATGCTGATTATTTCTTGTTATTAATGTAACAAATGATAAATTAGGGTGTAAATTTTGATCCCAACAGATTTTTGGGATTTCCTTAGTGTTTAACGATATTGACTTAATATTTTTTACGTTAAAATGAAAATTTTTAGGTTTCCTGGATGGGTTGTTATTTCTTAAAAGAAAGTCTTTTTCTTAAACTAATGCTGAATATTTCTTGTATAAGTATAACGAATGATAAATAATGGTGCAAATATTGATAAAAAAAAAATTAGGGTTGTTTTCTAAATGGTTGGCTATATATATATATATATATATATATATATAGACACACAAAGAACGAGTAAAACATAAGCGCGTTCATTTTCTTCAGGGATGTTTTACAATACCAACATGGTAACGTTTGTTATGACGTCATAATAATTTAACGTTGTTTTGAAGTCTCTGAATGACGTCATGTTTTCCCGTATTTTCGGATATCACAATACAGTTGATAACATATGATATGTTCCGTTCTATAAAATGTACAATTCCAATACTATTGAAAGCATGATAAAGAAAAACATTTTATTTGAACTTTCAAACCTAAATTAGATAGCTAAATGTAACCTCTGAGTATTCTTTTATGTTTTAAAAATGTTTTATTTGAGTTATATAATATAATATTTACATTCCACATATATTTTCCATGCAAAGCTACTGCAGATATAGCACCATAACACAGACAGGGTACTAAAAGGTTAAATCACGAGTTTTAATTGTGACGTCACAAACGTTGAACGCTGATAAATACAACGTCACAAGAGAAAATCAAAGATCACGCTTGTGGCTGTTACTGTGGCTCTTCCATTAATTTGAACTTACCCATAGGATAATACAGTAATTTTGAGGTATAATTCACATTTTGCATACAAGGAACGAAGGTAAAAAATGTAAATATAAGCATTAAATCCTTATTTTTCGAAAGATATAGTCTCATTACTGCAACGGTGTGTGCAAACAAATTTTCATAACGCGCTAACGCGCGTTTTTCAATTTGTATGCACACACCGTTGCAGTTATGAGACTATATCTTTCGAAAAATAAGGATTCAATGCTTAATTATCATTTGTATTGTGATATCTGAAAATACGGGAAAACATGACGTCATTCAGAGACTTCAAGACAACGTTAAATTATTATGACGTCATAACAAACGTTACCATGTTAGTATTGTAAAACATCTGCAGAAAATGAACGCGCTTATGTTTTTATCGTTCTTTGTGTTTTCATTTATTTAAGTTTTAAATATATTTCACCGACCACTGAGGTTTTTCTTGGATATATATATATATATATATATCATATTAGAACTTGAGAACCAAAAATATGGGTTTTCTCACTGGGGTGTAATTTCTAAATAAAAGAATTTTTTTTAATGCGGATTTTTTCTTTTTAATAATGTCATTGAGAAGGAATTAGGGTACAAATATTGATCTAAAAAGATTAAGAGGGTTTTCTAAGTGATTTACGATACTGACTTTTTAATGTTGAAATGAAAATAAGGGTTTCCTTATGATGGTGTTATTTCTTAATTAAATGATGTTTCGTAAAACTGATGCTGACTATTTCTTTGTATTAATGCAACAAAGGATATATTAAAGTTAGTCCTTAGTTATTGACTATACCAATCTTTGAACTTTAGAATAAAATATATGGGTTTTCTCATTGGGGTGTAATTTCTAATAAACATCTCCGCATCGTGTTTTAAGATAAGCTGAATTAAATTACAAAATAATATTATACTTTACTAATGAAAGAAAGAATAAAAATGTTCAAACCAGTCGAAATCACTCTTTTGGGGTTTTTTTTTATTGTATTTGTTTGTTTGTTATGGTAGGGGATTTTTGTTTTGTTTTGGGTTTTTTTTGTCAAAACGTTACTGAGAAGCCTTTTTAGAACTTTAAATATGTGCTCCTTTTGATACCAAACTGTCACGCCCCTCAGATCAACTGGTACATTTAGTACTTTGGTAGTAAACTAGACCTGTATAGTTAAAATGTGGTCGATGTAACCATCGATGTTCATTCTGTGGCAACTTTGTAGTGATGTTGTTTGTGTTTTTTGTCGTTAATAACATGTGTAATAATACTTAAACAGGATTGAGTAACCTAGATATTTTTGAGTTTTTAGTTTAATATTTTGTTGTGCATTCTTAAGTAACAGGAATAGTAGGGGGTGTTCAAATCTACAGGAATATATGCAAACTACTAAAGAAATGTTGTACTTCTAAAGATAAAGACGCTCTGGGTATGCTGTTGTTGGGTCAACATACAGACTGTTCAATTAAATACAATGTGGTTATTTGCTTTCTGGAGTTTTAACCACGGTTCATTTTCAGGTGAGGGCACTCAATGATGAACATTATTATAAAATGATTGTCAAACACAGAGACTTCATGATCAGTACATGTAACTATCTAGTCTCTTTCTTTCGAAAAATTGGAAGATGTGTCAAGAGAGGAGGATTACGCTGATTAAGAATGCCTGAACATAGAAATAATGCAAGCAAAAAAATCCTCATAACGATGTAAGGTAGTCTTTTAAATGTCTACATTTATTTCTTTCCTGATTTAATAAAACCGTGTTTTTTTAAACAAAAAAACTAAGTGGGAATTTGTTGATGTGAAGTCTTCAAATCATATATTATGATATTTATAATCAAACCAATTTATGAAACACGGTTTTTGTAAAAAGGCTTTTATACTATTCTCTCCTTTTAACATATAAAATCAAATAATGGTTACAGAAGTTAAAGGGGTTTGCAGACTTTTCATTATTTTAGCCTTTGTAAGATTTAAACACAACGTATCGCTTCTTTTGAAGGTTTGAATTATGTCTGGTTGATTATGGAAAATGTATTTGAATGAACCGATATCTTTGTTAATTCATTTTTAAACATCGAATTGAAAGCTATTGAAATAATAATAAATAATTAACGTAGCATAATTAAGATACTTGACCTTCATTTTCAATTGTGGTCTTTAACACACATTCCATTGGAAAATATTTTCGAATCATGGGATGAACGCTTCTGACTTAGATGTCCGCTGACCTGTGTTGGCAATTTTGCGCCGTTTGAACTCAAATCAGGGCCTCTAACTTTGGCGGAGATGGTGTGAAAAACTGTTTTAATGAATACGTTAAGTCGAAGTTCCGTTGCACGGGATAAATCTCTTTCCTATCACGTGAAAAGGTTGTTGATTAAAATATATTGTAATCATACAGTATCTGTATTACTTACTATTTCTTTGTTCGATATAATGCTCTAGGAAATGTTTTCTTTTCTTTTCTATTTTTTGGGGGGGGGGTTTACAAGTATAGTTCTCAATTTATTTTTCAGTTTGTCTAAAGATTATGTATGTAATCTCAATATTTTTGCCAAATAAACTTCCAAATAAGTTTCTTAATTTTCTTTGTAATCATTTTGAAAATATTTAATTAAATTATTCTATTAAATACCTAAGATTACATAAGTAATATATTCTAGTCATTTTTCATAGATTTTAACGATATATACTTTGCATGGTTAAAATTGTTATCCAGTGATTAATTGTTCGGTTATCTGGAGATAATGGAGCACAAGCATAACATCTCGAAAAGATCCCCCTTAGTATTGATCCAAACAACCTTTCTGTTTATGACGGTTACCGATGGCCCAAAACTCATAGTGTGCTTAGCTCCGGAAAATATTCAAATATCTAACTATCTATACTTTCTATAGAAATCTGCATTGTGTTATCAAGATGACGAAAATCATTTGTTTTGCTTTTCCATATCAATTAAACCAAAACTGAGTAAAAGGTTGAGTATACCGTGTATTCATATAAAATTGTAAAGTTCAAATATTGAAATATAATCAAAGTAAAATAAAACAAACAATTGTTATATCACGCTGGTTTTGAGTGGTGTATTATAAATGAAATATATGGATTCATCTACATGTTAACACCTAAATGATTGTGGGTTCCTTTCCTTGGATGAATAGTGAAATGAATAGTCATAATTTTGATAAAACTTAATGTGTTTGATGCTTAATATCATTCATAAATTATGAAAGGATAATTCGAATCAAATTAGGGGAAGAATTTTAGTACGTTTCTTGAATGCTTTTTTGCAACCATTACATATTATAATGCAATTAAATAATCACATTTTGTATTAAACAGTTTCTTGAGTATAAGGTTTGCAAAAATACAACATGGTATAAAGTGTATTTATAATAACAAAAAAACAAAGCATATCGCAGTTCTAGCTAACATGGATGATGATACAGTTTAATGACCATATATACTGACTGTATCGATTTTCAGACAGCCATTCGTACAGTGTACTGTGATCACAGAAGTTGACATGTCGTGGTTACTTCTGTACGCGGTCCTCCATCTCTATAAATAAATATATTTGTAAAGGGTTGGTTGTGAATAATTCCTCGAATTATAAAAATCTAGATATAAGGTAAATTATTTTTTTAACGAATATTTCATTCTATCAAAGATGAATTTCATATGTTGTCTTTAGCCATTACCTATTGATCATTCATTAACAATGATCATATGTGGGTTGAGGGGAGGGGAGGGGGTTGTCTTGAAAAAACTCAAACTTGAATGATGATAAAATATGTGCTCTTAAAGGTACTGGTTCATCACATCATGTTATTTCATATAGTATCAATTCATTACTTGTTTATTGTTCATTTTTCAAATTTTAGAAAAACATGTCTTTGGTTTGACGACTTAAGAAATCTAACATCAGTGCAAAACAAGTAAGTATCAGGAATTAGAATTTAAAAAGTAATGTATCTCATTAGACTGATATACTGTAGATGAAGTTGGTTCTTTTCTAAAAAAAAATGCACCATGGCAACACACGGAGATGACTGGATCTTTGAGTGGGGGACCAATGGTTCTCACTGTGAAGTCCAAGTACAAGCTTGATGGAGGATTGGTGTTCTCTAAAAAAATGTGTGTCAGTTTTGTCTTTAATGGTTTAGCTACGGAAAATAGTTTGTTATTTAAATGACCACTCGTTTTTAATATCAGTTATGCATAAAATCATTTTTTATATTTGAATATCACATGTTCTAGGTCATTGCCTTTGTAAAACAAAGCCAGGTTTATAATTTCTCTATCGAAATTTGAGAGATTAACTGATGTTTAGGTTATATTATAATTGCTTTAACTTGCAAACAGTTCCTAGTCAGAAATTCAAAGACTGCTCAGACATATTGAAGAAAGAACCTTATCGACGAAACAGAGATGGAGTGTACACAATCTTTCTAAGCAATGGATACAAGAGACGGGTGTTCTGTAACATGACAACAGACGGAGGGGGTTGGACGGTAAGCATATTTTTTAAAAAAAAAAAACCTATGTTACCATATGAGTTCGGGCAACATGAAATGAACATCTTGTTGTTACTGAAACCAATTCTTAATATGTTCATCTTTATTTATACTATCTAAAAAAATATGAAATGTATTTTTATCTTGATTTTTCTTGGGGGGATAAAGACACTAATAACGTTTCATTACTGAAAATACGACATATATGAATATCTTTTTTATAACAGACTACATTTATTATTATACATTGATATGATAAATGATTTTGGGTATAAGTTTAGGAAATAAATGTTTAACAAGGTAGTCATCTGCATTTCATTTAACTTAACGTTAATTGACAGAAACGAAAAGATGACTTAATTTCTAGATATTTTTCATTAACCTTTGAGAGAACTGAATCCTGTGCTCTAGCAGGAACAATGTAATTAATGCCAAGTAAAATTATTGTGCCTTTAGGTAATACAAAGGAGATTTGACGGTAGCACAGATTTTCAGAGCAAATCCTGGCAGAAGTATGCTGAAGGATTCGGACATCCTGGCCATGAGTATTGGTTTGGTAAGCATTTATATTAAAAACTAATTTAAAACTGAAACAAGAATAAATAATTTTTTTTTCGATGAACATTTATATGATCATTGTCAGCCTTATTTAAAAAAAAAAAATCACGAATTTATAGAATGTCAGTCGTAAATATTATTCATTTTACAAAAAAGAAATCCTAGCAAACTTTTAACAACAAAAAACTCAACAAAAATTGTATAAAAAATATAATACATGTAATTTGAGATGATATATTTGTAATTGTATTATCTATATGAATGACTATGCTTTTCTATTTGAAATTGTACTGTATTTTTTTTTTTACAGTAATATATTTCTAGTTAAGACCAAAACAACTTGCGCTGCAATTTTCCGTTCATATATATTGTAAACTCCCTTTTAAGGTAACGACGCCATTGATGATTTAACAAAGGCTGGCCGGATGAAATTAAGGATTGACGTAAAGAAATTCAACGGTGACAAAGGATATGTGCAGTATTCAACATTTAAAGTCGGGAGCAAGTCTGACAAGTACAAGCTGACTGTAGGAGGTTTTAAAGGATCGCTTGGCATGAGTATGTACTTCATGATTAGATCGTATGCTTTTTAAGGTCTTCCGTTTCCAACGGAAGACCTTATAGTTTTCGTACTGTTTCTTATTATTATTTTTTTTTTTCCACAAATTTTGTGCACGCGATTTCTCGAAAACTATCCAACCGATTTCAACAATTTTTTCATAGATGATTGGAATTGATCTGAATTTATTTTGTTTTGAATATTTTTGCCGTCGTCACTTCCGGTACCGATTTATTGCTGATTTTGTAAGTTTTTCGACCCACTTTGTGCACACAAAAACTCAAAAACTATCAGAGATATGGATATGAAATCTTCAGGATAGGTAGACCATAGTTTAAAGCTGTTCCGAATGTTTTTGTTTTTCGCCAGTGGCGCCATTTTTTAGAGCTCGCCATGGCTCGAAAATTGGGTACCAATTTTGACATTCACTCCCCCTTTTTTTTTTGTTCACAAGATTTCTCAGAGACGGCTTAACAAGTTTTTTTTGAAATTTTTAGGAATGATAGAAAATAATAATATCTGCATTTAGTTATTTCATTTTTTTTTAAATTCATTTCCTCTTGTCCGTTTCCTGTCCCGCGACAAAAAGCTTTTGACATTGAGATCTCAAAAATGATAAGGACTTGAGCATTCAGACTTTGTAGGATGAAAGACCTATAGTTGTAGATGTTTTCAAACTATTTTGTTTTGTTCGTCATAACTTCCGGTCGTCACCGGAAGCACTTCAAAAACTATTTTTTTACGCATTTAATTTATTTTCACATAGATTTGAAATATAAGTATAAAGCCTTACATATGTCATCTATTCGATGTTAAAGAAACAAAAAAATCTACTTCCGGTGAGATTTCTCAAACATCTCAGACAGCCTTTTTTAAACCAATGTTTTACCCGCGAGATCTCAGAAAGTGCAAATGATCAATACACGAAACTTACATGGATGATAGAAATTTAATAGAAAATGCCTTTAACCACTTTTATTTTGTCAACCGTCACTTCCGGTCCTCACCGGAAGGGTTCAAATAGATTAGGTTGTTTGAAAGTTTAACTGTTTTTGTGTGACAATTTTAGTAAAATTTATAAACAATAAAGTACAGTTATCCAGTATTAAAAAAACACAAACTTTTATTTTCACTGAGCACTTCCGTTCGTCCGTTTCCTGTCCAGAGACAAAAAACATTGACTCCACGAGATGTCAAAAACGGTGACGACTTGAACAACCAAACTTTGTGGGATGATAGTCCTATGTATGTAACTGTGTTGACATTATTTTGTGTGATTCGTCCTAACTTCCGGTCGTCACCGGAAGCACCTCAATTTTTTTTTATCTTATTTTATTTATATTACATGGAATGATTAAATCAGTATAAATTCTTATATATGTTGTCTATACAATGTTAAATAAGCAAACATATTTTACTTCCGGTAAGATATATCAAATATCTTAGGTAGCTTTCCTTTTTACAGATTTGATACTCGCGAGATTTAGTCACTGTAAGTGATTGAGAAACGAAACTTTTATGAATGATAGACATTTGATTGAAAATGTGTTTAACGGGTTTTATTTTGTCAACCGTCACTTCCGGTTCTTACCGGAAGGGTTCAAACAATTCATATTTTTAACAAGTTTAACAGACTTTCTTAGGTGTTTCATCTAGCCTGATAAACAGTGATGTTCACTAGGCAAATATACAAGAAATACCAGCTTTTATTTTCATTAATCACTTCCGTTCGTCCGTTTCCGGTCCCGAGACAAAAACCTTGTTTCAACATGATCTCAGATTTGGCAGAGAGTATCGATATTTTATTGTAGTATATTATAAATCAAATCGGACGGAAGACCTACTCGTTACTCGTAACGAGATCTAGTTTATTTACCGTTTTGTTTATAGTTCAAGCCATTTACTTAAAATTTGCCATAACCTACATATATTTTAATGTATTTGAGTGAAAGCAAGCACATTAGACATTGTACTATATGGCAAAACGTAGGCTTTAATCGGTATATCGAAGATACATGCAAGACATTCATTTTTTATTTTTTATATCTTTGTCCACTTTTCTTAATTTTTGTTATTCAAACACCTTTGAATTACAGTGCAAATAAAACTTTTAAACAGTTAAAGAGGAATTAACAACGGGTTCATTTTTTTAAACGATATGTATTTCATAAGTTAAAGTTATATTAAATAAAATACAAAACTCCTTTTCCTGACATTGTTCGCAAAAAAGGGTTTCCATTGTGTTGTACGTGTGGTTTCACATTAGGTTTGAGTTTATAAAGAAATGAATATTTTGATTGTGTGATGGCAAAAATACTTTACAATTATTGTAATAATCGGTCTATGAATACTGCGACCAAGACTGTTTATTTCGTTTCACAGCAAATATTTACTTGAGCATTGAGAAGGAAATCATTTAACTTTAATAAATAAAGACTTTAAGCTAACATCCGAGAAAAGTAAATAAATCATCTGCTAAGCAGATAAACTCCGTTGCCGTTGTTCCAGTTGTTTTTAACAATTTTGAACTATCGTCGTGATGAAGTCACTTAATTACAAAAAGTTTTCCTTATAACAAGTGCAAGATTAGACTCGCTGTTGATATAACTGAATGAGTTCTAATTGCTAGAGTGCACTCAGTAGGGCGTTATTTTGCCTCATTAAACACAAAAGAGTCCATTTTTAAGCATAATTATTTCTAAAAAAAAAAATAAAATTGGAGTTGCTGATGATCTTTTTTATCTGCCAAAATTTCGGGCATACTATTTTCTAAGTTAAGCGTCATTCACTACACCAACATTTATCAATTTTTTTCTGTATTTTCCATTTAGTCATAATAGTTTGTAATTAAATAATATGATTATCTTCTTAATAGAGGATTCCCTTGACACTCAAAACGGAATGAAGTTTTCTACGAAAGACAACGACAATGACACGTGGGGGAGTAACTGTGCAGCGTCCTTTGGGAATGGTTGGTGGTTTCGAAATTGTCTATATTCCAATTGAACGGGATATACTATAGGAAACAGACTACTACATCGACTGGATTGTCATGGTATTATTGGGAGAACGGGAATAAATGGGAGTCGCTTAAATCATCAAAAATGATGATAAAGCCCAAATAAATAAGTCTGTATTGGAGTAACTGAATAAATGATAACAATTGTTTTTCGTTTCTTTTTTTCCATTCTGTAACATTAAGTGACAGATTTTAAAAAACACACCCGGTGTAGGCGCCCACTCCTAGAATTGTTAAGACAAATTCAAGGTAAGCCATTATTCCTATTGACAATGAAATGAAAGGTTTGTGCTTCCTAACTAACAACATTGCCGGAGTCAACGGAATTTCTATACATTACACTGCTTTCAACAGTAACTTGTAAAAAATCAAAGTACTTATATTTAGTTATATCAAGCTCGATTTTGACTGATTAATAAATGCATGATAGAATGGATAGGAAAGAAACAGTTTGTTATCTATTATGTATTCTTTATCATGCATACTATGTATTCTATTTAAATTTAAACGTTATAGATAGCGGAACTGCAGCATGTTTAATTATGGGAATTTTAAATCAGACCCCAGAGTGCTTTTGAATAGCTTTTCTGAAAATTAAACAACAAGTATGATTGAATCTTGTATGCTCTAACTTATATATAAGATACTATCATAAACCTTTTGGAATCCCTCATCAAATATAGGTTTAAAATTTCTCAAAGTCTCCTTCTTAACTCCCTTTAATCAATTTGTCATGATCCAAATAACAAAAATCCTGGAATCTTTTTTTGAAATTATAGGTCCTGAAAATGTATTTTAATATTATTGTAAAATATGTGTAGATATTTTTGGTGCCGATGCTAGTGTTGTAGTAATAACAGAATACCTTGGTTTTCTATCTCGTCTTGCATTTTCAGTTTGCCGGTCGAAATAGCTTTTTAATAGGTGCTGGTGGGTTATGCTGAATGACATTATTATCAACCTATTCCAAATACCGCCGTGCATATCACAAAGCGTATTTTACTGCAGCAAGGTATATTCAATCAGTCCTGTGTATTCAATTAGTCCTGTAAATCCAATCAGTTCTGCAAGTTGTTAATACTGAGCGCATCCTTCCGCTAACACCTTAATGTACTTATCTGAGGAAAATTATACTAACAATGGCAAACGTGAATATAGTCTTGAAGCAATCGCACACGAAGAATCATTAATGGAGAAAAAAGTGACTAACAGAATAAAAAAATCCCCAAAAATCTTGATAGGTGGTTTATCAGTATCAAAGCCAATCTTCACAATCAAAATAAAAATACAGATAGATTTTTTGCATTTTGCGAAAAATTTTGTACAGAGCTATACATGCATACGGTATTCTCTAGACCTTCAGAAAGTATACTTTCTTCATTTATATCATAACTGACGTTTGTTACTCCACTTTCAAAAACGAAACCTAATTTGCTGAAAAAAAAGAAAAAAAATTGTAGTTAATTTCATAAAATGAAATTTCACTTAAGGTTCTCCGATCCTCAGCCTCAAAGTATTTTTTTCATCATAAAAGTGTTATGGTTTTTTTTTAAACTTTATAAATGAAATGAAATAAAATTAAATTTTTAGATGGTATCCATGCATTTTACAAAGTTATTGCAAATTTGCATACGATGGATATAATAGAATAAACGAATTTGAAAAAAAAAAATACCGGTGCACTGTTACAACGCACTTTGAAAAATTACGCACTTTGAAAAAAATTTTCAAAGTGCGTTAATTTTGGGACCAAGTCAACGCACTTTGAAAAAAAAATAATTTTTTTCAAAGTGCGTTGATATCGTCGATATTAACGCACTTTGAAAAAAAAATGTTCAGGGTTAAGTCGAAATAATATATAATTTTAGATACAATAAATAATTGTTTTAACCTTGTGTAGCTTAATGAGATATATTTAAGAAAGAACCAACTGCATTCTCAGCTAACTTGATAAACAGTTTCTCGATTAAATTTTTTTCCCTTTTCTCATAACCTTACGTAGTTTGACAATTGACATAAAGAACAACCCGGTAGATTTGAATTATCCAAATATGGTATAAGCTGCATCGCATAGCAACTGCATTTTCCTTTTATTGTGTATGTAGCAAACTTGCTAAATATTTGGTACATTGTGCTGTGCCAGAAACGAAAATTATAAAATTATTAAATTTATTTATTGATAATGGAGATAATGTATAATATATTTCAACTGTCTTCCATTGCATGTGCTTATAATTTAAACAAACATGATGTAAAAAAAAAAAAAGAATGCATTAGTTATAGTTATCAAAAATAATATGATTTTTTAGAGGATCGGTTCAAGAGATAAAACTCACACCCTAAAGATGACTAATTTAATGTTTGTCAATGTTCATGAATTTTATATAATAATAAAGTGATTTATTTGATTAGAATTCGAAAAGAGGGTCTATGTTGAAACATTTATAGATTCTTTAACATACCATTGGATAAATTATTGTTTGACCAGCTCGTTTTTTTTTTCAATTTCCCTATACTTAATTTACAACAAAGTGTATTTCTTTTCCGATTTTATACATTTATTCTAAATTGCTGAATATCATATATGTTTTAGAAGGAAAATAGAGGGGTAGGAGACCTTCCTATAATCAATTTAATGATGTACTGGTAATTGACCTGTATCTTTGGTTAACCGCCATCCCCACCCCCTATCCCCGTTTTCAACGACGGCAAATTATATTCATTAGTGTTTAATAATCATCATACTATCAACAAATAAGGAATTTAATTCCAGAATTTGTTATTTATATATATTTTTTCAAAGTGCGTTAAGTGTCTCGATACTAAAAAATGTTGATGTACCTTCCTAACGCACTTTGAAAAATTTTTTCAAAGTGGGTTAACGTGGTCTAAAATTTAACGCATTTAAGTGCGTAGATTTTGTTCAAAATTTAACGCACTTTGAAAAATTTTTTCAAAGTGCGTAATTTTTTCAAAGTGCGTTGCCACAGTGCACCGATGGCTCGAACTCGTTACCAACATGTAATTGATTAGTAGTTTTCCTTGGATCCGCTTCGCCAAGCATGTTGCTGTGTGACTGATTGTAATACTAACACTAGAATACTTATCTAAATTGTCTTTATAAAAGTTAGATTTATGGTACGAATAAAAAACATTCGGATAATTTAGAGTTATCGAACATTGCTGACGATCAGAGATCGTTAATAACTTAGACGAAAGTAGATATACCGTAAATCTGGAAATTTTTACGTCGATTAATTTTTGCGAATCTGAGTCATAAAGCTATAGATTAATTTTTACGTTATAAATTTTGGCGAATTGTCATCGGCGCTAAAAATAAAAAGCACTCAAATATTAAATGTCACACATATTGACCTGCACAATGTTAGTTAACCTTGGATATAGTATATTACCGCCTCCTCTAATTAATTTCTCACGAATCGTACATATTTACCAACTTCATATAGTATCATGTGAGAGTTGATATCTTGTTCAAATTACCGTTATATACATTATAGCAATGCTAAAAAAACAGCAGCAAATGCAACTAAACTACCTAAAGGGGTATCGTGTTCCGGATTTATAGTGAGATAATTATCCCAATCAGCAGTTCACACCTTCACATGCGACGGTTTGTGTACACTACACAAGTATCGGAGGGTCACGTGTCAAACACAGGTGTCAAGCGAGCGAGAATGATTTGGAAATGGCGGCATTTAGCGAGAAATTCAAAACACTGTACAAATTTTCATATTCCGTGAATTTTGGTACACTGTGAATGTGGTAAGAAAATAATGCTACATTCTGCTTAACGCCGGTACATATCACATGTATGAATAAATCAAGCATGCATGCAGTGTTATCAGTATATATATGTACATAGACATGAGGCAGACAGTCAATCTAAGGTACCGATTGTTAGTGAAGCCCTTTCCACACGCGGGTTATAGTGGGGTAATTACCTTGTTCAGGTTTTAAATGACTACTACTTACGGACACCTGTTCATATAGTAAGGAGTAGAGACCAGCCTACAGCAAAATTTTTATTTACTTTTTTTTTTATTGTTGATTAATTTTGAGAATGCAGAGCACGCGCAAATTTGCTAAAAAAAATTATCTACAGTAAAAATTTCCAGATTTACGGTATCGTCTTTTAGTTGTATTAAAGATAAATTTTCATATCACATACAGTTCATCATATCAACTTAAATTCACACGATTAGAATGAAGAATGGAATTTGTGAACAAATAGAAAAATATCAATTTTATATTTAATTTATATTCAAAACATATACGGTTGAAATGAGACTTTTACTAGTTTGATCATCTCGTATAAATTCTCTTTTATTTTGGTTTGATCATCATTTTGGAAGATTTCAACGAATTCCAGTCAGATGTGTCCTTCCTGTAGAGCCAGGATATAGAAAGAGCAGTATGAGCTTGCTTCTAGTAGTATTTTCCATTCAGAATAGATCGGTGACAAGCATTGTACCACCAGCCACCTCCATACATCTGGGCGATATTCTTGCAAAATATGTCGTTGTCATTGTCGGCCGTAGAAAATGCCATCGCATCATGGTAACTGAAGGAATCTTCTATTGAAAGTAATGTTGAAGAACTGATTAACTGATTTACTAAAAAACGCTAAAAATAAAAGTGGCCGACTGTGTTAAGATTAAAATAGAAAGACTCGTTTTTATATCATATACATGTACATATGGTATATGATAAACACTGACAAAAATATTGCTACAATGCTTCGTGAAAATGTGTGTTCTTTCGGACCCTGATTGAAATTTTAAAATATTGTATTTTTTATCTTGTAGATATTATATGTGTCAATATATTGACCTCATATAACTTATCGCGGTACCATTATCACTAAAATAAGGACAGCTAATACCCTATCATTAGAAAAAAATATAAAGTTTTATTATCATATCATATCATGATCGTCAAAGAAAGAATGTGTATTTGAATATAATTTTTAAAGCAAGAATACTTTGTATTTCTCTGTGCAAGTGCAAAATATTGCACAATGAAACCAAAATGACATCTACAATAAAAAAAGAAAGCATACAACAATGAAGTAACAACCACAGACTGGTTTTGGTGTACTGAATTGAAATGCAACGTCAACTCTACAATGTCGATTGATAAAAAGCACATAATTTAGTTTTGCTCAAGATTCTGTTATAGAAAAAAATTTAGAAAACCAACGTCTTGAAATACATACAGAAAAGAGCCATGATTTTATCGGTTATGATATAGTATGGATTATGAATTTAACAAACTCAATCAAAGCAGAGAGCAATATACACGCACGAAAGTGCCATAATGCAATAAACAGAGGAAAGCAAACGAACTAAAAAAAAACAAATATTTTAGTAGCCTGCGAAAAGTTAATATTGGTATCAAACGTAAATTATGATTATAAGATACATGTATAATATTCACTTAATCAGTCCTCTCGCTAAGAAACATCAAATGTTTCGTATTCTTCCAAACAGAAAAACAAATGGTTGCAAATTGCATTACTTTTACTTATCAATTGATAAATTTCTGCATTTTCCCTACCTAGACAAAAAGATAAACATGCTTCTTTGCAGAGTTGAATTTTCTTTAGGATCGATGATGATACAAAGAACTATAGAAACAAGCCAATGGGTAACACCGCTCACCTGAACAACAGTTCTTGTTTCATTTTCTTTCGAAAATTTTAAATAGGAAACTCTTTAAAAAATTGGAAAACTCACAAAAAAAATATTCCAAGATTTGACAATACACTAAACAATACATGAAAAGAAGTCTACTTGTGTGGGCATCATATCCTGAGATGCATCACCTGACAAATCTCATTATTCTAGGTCTCAGCGTATCAAAGAAAAGTGAACTATATATAATTATAATAAAAAGTGAAAGAAGGCAACTGTAACCTTGATATAAGAATATAAGGATGCTTACATTGTAAAATAACTAACCGTAGCATCAAGGGGTCACAGTTTGACCAATTTAGATTATACACTATCTAAGGATGTTTGCACAGTAATCACACATATTATATCATCTTAGTTCTTGAGTAGAAGATTTTTGAACAATTTTCTTATATATATTTGAAATTTGAACTTTGAACCACTCTTGGGGCCCCAGCATTGGCTGGGGGTCACGGTTTGAACAATAAAGAATCTGCATTATTTGAGGATGGTTACATAGTAATTTTACAAATTGCAGCATTATAGTTCTTTAAAAAAAAAAACTTTAAAACATTTTCCATATATGTTTTATTGCTGAACTTTGAACCCCTCTAAGAGCCCCAGTATTGGTCTGGGGTTACGGTTTAAACAATGTAGAATCTGCATTATTTGAGGATGGTTGCATAGTAATTTCACAAATTGCAGCAATGTAGTTCTTTTAAAAAAGACACTAAAACATGTTTCGGATATGTTTCAATGTTTAACTTTGAACCCCTCTAGGGACCCCAGTATTGGCTGGGGGTCACGGTTTCAACAATTTAGAATATTCACTATATTTACAAGCTTTGGTGTGAATATTGGCATTTCTGGTGTAGTGGTTCTTGAGAAGATTTTATAAGACACACACTTCTTTTTTCACTGTTTCGTGATTATCTCCCTTTTAAAAATTGATTTATTCTTTATTTTATGAAAAATATTATCGTTAATTCTCTCTTAATCCTATTTTGTAGAGAAACGTAATGTATGGGTTATCCGAAAAATAGATGTTCAATAGCATGGTCGAAATATATCAACAAATATAAGTGACAGTACTTAAATGATAAGTATATGAAGATCAAAATATATTCTATTTTACATTTTTTAAAAGTAGTTTAATACTCATATTGTTTTACTCCAAAATAACTCAGAACAATGTTTTTTTCATTGTATTTGGAACATGTTTCTTAAATGTAGATTTTAAACTTGCAAACTTCCTATTATGATATATAAGAATTAAAACCACGAAGCTATCGAAATTTTCCCTAGGATTTGATCTATTTTAAACGTTAAAAACAAAAGGGTTTTTCTTTTTCGATTGTAGAAATTGCACAATGATCCGTTTTGACATACATTACAACCAATGTCAAACGTAAAAAATAAATCTGTTCAATTACCTAAACGATATATATGTAGCAATAGGAATTGAATTTTACGTCACGTTTATGCGTCTTTTATAACTAACCTGAATACCTAAAATTAATTTAAAACATTAAGTGCATTATTAAGGCTTAATGCCTACTAGTGACTTGTTGATCAATGCGTGTACGTTGTACATACTCGTCTTTCTCCCTGACAAAAAATACTTAACCAAAAATATCATTATTTCAGAATTAGTCTAATTATAATAAAAACAAATCTAGAGTATATATTGAAACCTACTAATGGCAGTGGATCCATTATATCTGTTCACATTTAACAGATACTTTGTGTGGCTGTTTCCAACAATGAATGTTGAGTATTCAGCATGCCCGTTTCCACCATTAAATCGTTCTATATCGATTCTTAATTTCATTTTGCCTGATTTTGTAAGATCGTTAATAGCGGAGTTACCTAAAAAAAAAAAAAAAACAATTTTGTATATTTCGTTATTTTTTTCCAATTTGATTAAAACAACTTTTCCCCCCAAAAAGCATAACTTTCAACTGGCTTTTTTCATCAAGTTATTGTTGTGTTAATTATAATTAAGCACATTTATCTGATTTTGAATTGTGAAGTTTTTTAAAAAGAGACTTCAACTTACCCTGCCAATATTTTTAAGTTTAGTGTGTCCAAATCCTTTTTCATATGCTGCCCAAGTTTGAAAATTTGTATAACCTTTGTATAACCTGATGAATCATTCATTTCAACAATGATATCATTATTAAAAGATATCAAAACAAAATAATTCAATGAATAAATTATAAAGATTGTGGATCTATATGTGGTGAATTTCATTATAGATCGTACTCTCAATGAAAAAAAGTATAGACAGAAATAAATATCTAACTGACTTGTTTTGACATAAAAAGTTGTTGCTCCTTTATAAAATGACTTCAGTGATATTATAGCCAAATGATTCAAAAAGATTTTACACCTAAAGCAAAATAGAGCACTTTGAAGCATTACTTTTAAAAATACTCACCGTTCAACCCCCTCCATCTGTTGTCATGTCACAGAACACCCGTCTTTTGACTCCATTGCTCAGAAAGATAGTGTACACTCCATCTCTGTTCCGTCTGTAAGATTCCTTCTTCAATATATCTGAACAGTCTTTGGACTTACTCTTAGGATCTGTTCATAATTGATTAGTATATACCATAGTGATTACTATTTTTCAAACATATTCAGAACGAGATATATAAATCATAAAATCAAATATGATAAATAATTCAGATGAGATTTTTTATGTTTAAAAATACGTGTCTCTATTTCATCCCTAAGAAGATACTCCTGAGTTTCAATACCTGTCGTTGATATTCCTAAAACAAGTGTTTTAATATATTTAAAATTTTATGTAACAAAGTAAGCAATTGTACATTTCGTAGTAAACACTAGTCCCCCTTTAAGTTTGTACTTTGACTTCAAGGTTAAAATCAAAGGTCCCCTCAAATACCCAGATAGTTCCGTATGTTGCCATGCAGCACGTTTCAGAAAAGAACTGACTTTATCTGAAAGAGATAAATAACCTAGAATGAAATCTAAATAAATAAATGATGGTATAGATTAATAATATAAAAATGATTTACATGCAACATCTGCGTGAAGATATTGATTTTGATATACCTTTTACAAATGGGATCGGTGTTATAGCAGCTTGTTTGGTTTGTGAGGCACATAAAGGAAATATGACGAGCAGAATTATCCACAACATGCTGCGATCAGGGATTTCTTGATGTCTAAAGCTTGCCAGCTTAACGCCAGTGTGTATAGGCAATTTGGTAATGGTTATATACAGCGATTTTGTCATCCAAGTCCACATTAAATTGAAACACGAGCTTTTATTCACTTTTGCAGTATCGGATTATAGATCAAGTCCATGGGTATCAATGTACATTTAGTTTTAGATGTTATAAAGAGGGGTGCATTGAGATAGAGATAAAAATGACGGAAGAAAGAAGAAAAATAGATTTTTATTCAAAAGATAAACAATTTAGAATTTTTGACAAATGTTATCAGTAATAGCAAAATTAAAACTGCTTACTTCTGATGAACGTAAACTGTCGGGTTTGCAATTTTTTTAATGAAATATCTCTTCTTTGATTGTATGATTATATCCTTTTGATCATTATAATATCAATTGCGTCAGATGAGGTTTCTGTCTCCCTGGAATGTATGCAGTTCTGGTGAAGTTAAATGATGAAAATTGTATGTTTGAGATGGACTAATAATATTTTATGACTTCAAAATAAACCGATCAAATGGATAAAATTTTTTGTTTTAAGAACAAATAGATGAATACAAAAGAATAACGACTGTATGCTGTTAAAGAGGCATGGCCACGATTTTTGTCAAGATTTTTTTTTCGTTTTTAATGTTTACAATGCTTAAGAAAGGCATTTCTAGTGCATGTAGTCCCCCAAAATGCGAGTGTCAATCGTCGAGTTAGAAACGAGATACAGAGCTCAAAATTCTTTGTTATGTAAACATTTTTGTTTATACATTTTGAATGTTGAAAAGAAAATTCCAGACTGAGACCTAAAATGAATGTGACAAACGCTAGGAGCTGTTTATTTATGTTCAAAACGAATTCAGATCAAAAAAGAACTTTTACCGGTATATTGAACCAATGTAAACAAACACATGGCACGAGCAATGTTGAAAATCAAAGAATTATGAGCTCTGTATCTTGCTTATAACTCTACAAACACTTAAATTTTGGTCGGTCATTAGAAAAGCATTGTAAACAACATGGAAAACATGCCCCTTTAAGGTCAATCACGTATTTTTGTAGTCACTGTCACAAGTTGCGAATAGAATCATTAATGAGGCTTACACTATATCATAGTGTCATAAAGTATATCTTTTGTTTACAATTTATCCAAGCATTTTTTTATAGCATTCACTAGCTACGCTTTGGTGCTGATGTAGAAACATTTTAATGAATTAATGTAAAGAAGTTAACTGTTTTCTACCAGATTGCAGTATACATTTTATAAGGATTGGTTTGCAACGAATTTAGACGAATCACATGAGTATGTATATGTTTGAATTTAATCAAATTTCGTTCTTATCTTTTATTGTGTCATATAATCTTGAGAATCATTTAAGTTTTCACTTACAATTCTTACAATAATAGCTAAATGGTTTGCATCTTATTACCTATACTGAATTTGGTATCAATGTGAGTTTAAAAAAGCATTTCAAATTTATTTTTCTGCAATGAGTAAACCTTTCTTTTTTGTTTCTTTACTTTTATAAAAAGCATAAGTTTACAATTTTTCGAATATTAATCCCTTAGTTGACATTGCAGCTACAATTGTTTATAAGTCAAGCTTCTCTTGAACAGTATCAATCAAATAAATGGTGTTCGTGATCAGATTAACCAGATATAATATCTTATTAAATACGAACCAATATCGTCAATTAAAAAATGAAATACTCTCGAAAATAAGGAGATGTCCAGGTCACACAATAGTTTTGATTTATAGAGTAGATTATAAACATGATTTATGTGCCTTTAAAAATTACAGAATGATGTAAATTTTCACCTATCAAAGCATCAACTGAGCATCAAAAGGCGATCAGTCATTATGTATTGAGAGTAGACTGGGAGGGAAAAGGCGTTTCTGCACTTCACCTGATGAAGGAGGTGGGTTTAAAATATGGAACGTTTTTCTGTTCCTTTGTTTTTTATTTCTTGGCTTTGAAAAGCAAAATTGCTCTATATTTTAAATATATTTTTTTATTTAAATAAATAAAAAGTCTGCTTAATTGACATAACTTGACCTTTTAAAAGGATATTGTAATAATGTTTTCAATAGAATATTGATGAAAATTGATGCATAAAACGACCTTTAAAATCGCGTCATGCGATACTTTCGATAGTTGCTAATATGTCCCTGGTTGTAAAAAAGGCATATAATGTACATGTATCGTATTATAGAAAGTAAACTGAAATAAAATTTACAGATAATAAAAAAGCGTCCATAACTCATACTGCTCGGACAACGACTGTGAAACTTTATGAGAACTAGAACCTAAGAGTTTACAGTGTATGGCCTAAAATCAAAAAGTGGAACGTAAATCGATATGCTATGTGTAAAGACAGAAACCAATACCAGTCCGATAGGTCAATTCTTTTGTTATTTACAAGTGATCCTTTCACACAATGTCTTCTTCTCGTAAATTAATATTTAAGCCGTTAAAAAATTATCTATCTTAGATTTAAAATCGTATGTAAATCATTTGCAGTGGTAAGGTCGGATCCCCCAAAAAGTCCGTTTTTTAATCAGGTTCGCAAGATACGTTGATTTTCAAACAATAAAATACCAATACACCAATATAGTTTTGGAACAGCCATGTCATTCATTCAATTTTCCTGCAAGATTTGTTATTGTTTATCGTCATGTTTTGACGCGACGGACCACTTTTATAATCAAAGAATGGCTCAGGCATATTGTGGTGTGTTAAAAAAGGAGTCTTCTTGTTTTCAGACCTACTTCTTATATTAAGAAATTCATGAAATTTTGACACAGTGAAACCGATCATATAACCAAATGATTCTATCAGTTTAATCAAATTTAACAATCTTGTTTTCGCATCAAGGTCAGGTCAAGGTCACTACCTTTTCCCTCAACTTAAAGGATGATGATAATAAATGTAGTTATCTGCAGTTATGTAGACTTCTGTTTAAGATATGAAGTATCTATTCTTCAATGAATATCAGAATGTCTACCGGCTTATACTACTAAATTTGAGTAAATATTTAAACTAAAATTAATATTGCTTAGCCCGCATTTCCTCTATTTTTTCTTAAATTTTGAAGATATTTTGATTATATTTTTATGCTTCCAATATTAAAATATTTTAGATTTTTACATATTATGAAGATCTTTTATAAAGATATAAATTGCCAGAAAGCTAATATATTGATTATTTAATAAGAAAGAAAATCCGATTTTAGTAATTTTTTCACACAAACCTTTCTATAGAATGAGCGCTTTTAAAAGCCGAATAAAAAAGTATTCTGATAGGCAAATCATATTTTAAAAACATATTCTAAAACCCAAGTATCCCATTAGTTCAAATTAGTTGAAAAAATCCAACATTAATTTTGTAATTGTTTTAAACATGCTAAATAGACTCATGAATCTACAGTAATTCTGAATTGCAAAACATGTGATATTTTTCTAGGCAAATGTTCCGCTAAAAATATAGTCCTTGTTAGATTCTAAACTTTAAATACTATTTCTATGCCAAGTTGTGTGTTAGTAAAAAAGGAAAGAAAAATATGATATTTTATGATATATGATATTAAAATATGATTTTTTTAATTTCCTTTCATCTTGATTTAATAAACATTTAATCAAATTTACTTTTGACAAGTTGAAAACCAGAAAAGACTCCTTCCTAGGGCTAGGTGGTCAACAAATTAGCCACCATATCTGACTTAAACTATTAAATATGATGTTTTGGTCATAAATTATTATTTTCAAAAAAAAGCAAATATTTAAGTTTAAATTTTGTACATTTTCTTACATGCTAAAACAGATCTCTACTTCTGAAGGAGGTAAATAGTTTAGTCTAAAATGGCCACGACCATCGAACTCTTTTGAGAATTCTCATTATATATGCTCACAATTACAGCATGACATAGAGTCACCTCTTCATTTTATTTAGCGGGGGATATTGTTGTTTGCTTTAGCTCATATGAGCACACTGATATTGATTAGCTAAATCAAACTAATGACACCTTCTTTACTACTTGGCACAACATCTTTTTGGGACGGAAACTATGATAATTTGTAAAAAAAATAATTATCTATCCATCAACAACTAGTACTTGATATTCTATCTGTTTTGATATAACATCAAAATCATTACTCTCTGGAGATTCATAAGCTTTCAAAAATATTAGAAGAAAATAACACAAATAAAAGGAAAACACTTATATTTATTAATAAAATCTGTAGAAGAAAATATTCAACACTAGTTAAAGTTTAAAGTTTTAGCAAAGAGTCAGTGAGTAATTTTTCTAATACATTTATTGTTTCGAATTCACTATCCTGCACGTGTAGTTCAATTCATCATGATAATTATAATGTTATCAATCGACGTTATCCATGTAACATTTATGGTTTCGTTGATTCTGTGCTTCCCTGTCAAATAAAGATAAAAAGAACAGTTTATTGTATAGTGTAAGCTTATTGTATAGTGAAAGTTTATTGAATGGTGTAAGTTTCCTGTATAGTGTAAGTTTAAACGGTTCGTATTGATTCTACCGCTTTTATTTTTTATTAACAAACAGTTTGGTCCCGATTAATAATACTAGTACTTACCAAACGTGCTGAATTCCAATAACGAAGAAGTTTTTCACAAAGTTCAGATCGAGGCTCTAGGACTGACGATTTTCTTTCGTATTTGGTGTCGTCCCCATCAGAACCATTAGGCGAAGCGGACCCAATCTTACCCTGTCCTTGACTCTTTGAGGCCATACCTCGGCTCAGTAAACCAATGACAATGTTCTTATTTTCAGGCGTGATCTCTATCCCATATTTCCTCAAAACCTGTTTTGGTTGCTCGTCATCTAGATCATGAGAACGCTTGCAGTTCGGATAAAAAGCACATCTTCCCGCAATAAACGAACAGACATGAAGATGAGGACAATCTTTAGGTTTATTACAACCTTGGATATAATTATAGAAACTGCATATTGAAGGGATGGTGACACCTTTTCTATGATTCAGGTCGGTAAGAAGACCTTTTACCTGCTCTGGATTCAGATGTTGCATAAAGTGATGTTTCAGTGCTTGTTTATTGTGATCTGTGTTTAGATCATGCCCGAACTTGCAATTCTCAAAACTGCATTCTCTTATAAAATGAAATTTACAGACATGCAGATTGTCGCAGTCTCCTCTACAAGACTGAGACGAGCTTGCATGCTTAATGCAAATCTGAATATTTGACCGTGTAACTACATCCGGGTCTGATATTTCGCCTTCCTCCTTTTCATCATTTGGAGACTCTTGAATTTCAAATATATCTTTATATACATTCAGAAATTTAAGGAATGATTCCTTTGGCTCAAAGTCCATTGTCAAAGGTTCCGCGCCAAGCTTATTTTCTAGCTCCTTTCTTTTCAGTTTTCCTTTATTGTCAAGCAAAACAGTAAAAACCATAGCCGCTAAGTTGTCATTCTCTTTTCTGCTGTTTTTATATGGCGTTACTATCCAACGATTTTTCTCCTTAATTTCCTCATCTTTGCTTTTGAAATTGCTCCTTGAATCTTGGTCTCTTACTTTATATTCTTTTAACTCTACCTTTCTACCATGTTCTAATTCCTGCCCGTGAGATGAAGGACCAATGTACTCTAATATTCTGTCACTTCTGCTGCCGGCCTTAATACTTTGAGTGTTGCTATGACGTCTTGAATCATATCTGTAAAAGGAAAGACCATCTTTCTGCGAGTTTCTTCTGCGCATGCTATCTGACCCGTGTTTTCTGACTTTAGCTTTACTTTTAGGTTCTTGCCTCTGATAGGAAAAATCACCATCACGTGACGTCTGACCAGTCATATTACCCTCTTCTGACATTCGACCACCTGTTCTTACCCCGTGTTGTGTTCGTCCACTTGTGACTCTGATTTCAAATTTGGCAGAATTCGGTCTATCATCTCTCATTATCTGTTTTCTTTGAAATCCGGATTCATTTCCATGAACTGTACTGAGTGATATCCCCTTACTCCATTTCTCTCTGTCTCTGTTAACATATGGATTGTATCGACCTTTGTTTCTGGAGAATCCTTGACGTCCGGGGTATTTATTTGACCTTGACCTTTCATATCCACCAAGTCTGCCAGACTCTCTCAAACGGTTCATTTTCATTTCTTACAGGCTTTAAAAACAATGCTGTAACAATACAAAGCAATTAATGGGTGAATAAATCTAATACATTCAATATATCACTAGTTACACTACTAGTTTCATTTTGAAGAAAAACTTTATGTTAACATTTATATACTTTACCATGGGATTTAAAAAAAACCATGTTACTTGCGTTATATTGTAACTTTGTAAATGTTATATTAAAGAACTGATTGATGTCAACAATATAGGCTATTTGAATTAACCTATTTACTTAATAGAAAAAGTTACGTTAAGATGAATACAACTCTATACATAGTCAAAAATGTATGTTATAGTTCTACCAGCCACCGTTGCTCTATTTACTTGATTACCTTAAATATTAAACTCTTCTCTAATCACTTGAACAGACAACCACTTACTTTCCTCTTTTAAATCCAAACAGAGTTGTGATATATGGTAACCAAATGAATATTGATTTTAAGATTCCATGAAATGCAACTTTCGGTTTGTTGCTCTATTTTGTGAAGCTAACCAGGAATTTCCCGATTATAAAAATAGTCATTATTTCCGTAAATAATATACAGTCATAGATACCAACGTTTACCTTCACCGACAGTACAAATAATGTATACACAACATGTAAGGTCAACAGATCATATGACAGTTATATATTAAATTTGCAATGGTGTACTAACATCAGCTAAATCTTTTTGTGTCTTTGATATATCGATAAATTAAGGAACATAAATGTTTGTTTTCACTGACACTATTTGCGCTATCGCCCCAAAGTAGGACATGAGTATTAACAATATTTAAATTTACAATATGGAAAATTTCATTAAGCAGAACATTTCTAGCCTCTTTATATTTGTTACAAGTAAAAAAAATAATGGTAAGTGTGTCTTCGATCTTACCACACGAACAGGGTGGACTATTAATAATATTACAACGAAATAGATCACTTAGTCTATTTAGTGCACAATTATGACGAAGTCTAGTATGAATAATATTCAAAAATCTTTCACCATAAGTAAAAAAAATCAGGTCTTGTTCTACAGGTAATATCATTCTGATTTATGACAGGAACATGTATTTTTTCTTTAAAAATGCGAATGAAGTCGCTTTCACGGACATCCGTTGAAAGCGCATTCCATTCGTTAACAACAGTGGGGAACAAATGAAGATTTATACAATTGTAAACGGCATTTTGATATACTATAGTTTTGTGCATTTATATATATATGATTGATAATTATAAATTACGGCAGTCTATAGCAAAGAAACCTCTGTTTTTATACAACATAAATGCAACGATTAACATAAAATGTTTCCATTTTGTAAACGATATCTTTTCCAAGCTTGTTCCATGGACACGGCCCATAAGTACATAAGGGATTTAAACTGTAAATATGGATCTTGATTTTCAAACATAACATAGTCGTTGACATCAAGTATATTCTAAAATGTTTCCAAGCATATTTTCTCTGTCTTCTAAAAAGGTTAAACAACTTAAAACAAGGTGCATATTATAGTTGTTTGTAGCCCAATTACATTATTGGACAAGTTTTACAAACAATTTTTATTGTTGAATATAGTACTAAAAAGTTGATTAACAGTCTTTTTGAGTGATCCTCTTTAACAATCTGTCAAAGCTAATTAGCTAGGGCTCATCTTAGAATGTACCTTACTGAAAAAAGACATGTAAGGCTTTACAAAAAGGGCAGCTTCCTTTGCCCATATTGTTTTAATAACCATTTTTGAATATATTATTTCTGTTAAAAACTATATTACAATCATTAGAAAAAAACATCAAAAAAACATATTTCTTAGCTGTTTGTAACAAGTTCTTGGTTGCAAAATTTTTCTCAATTACATGAACATCAAAGATGAACCTATAAATCTGGTTGTGTACAGAGTTTTGGTCTGACCTGTGGAGCCTGTCTAAAAACAATAAGGTGCATTTATCAGTGTAACCTAGGATCGTCCACAGTCCAATGTTTGCGATGCTAGAAAGTGACGGATAAAATTCAGAAAATCTTTGAATAATTCTGGAGAAGTGTCTTAAGTTTGTACATTACCAGTAGTTGCAAGTCAGTAAGTGTAAATGACGGCCATATTTCACAGGCGTAGAGGGTGGAGGGTAGCACGTTTCCATATTTCTGAAGACACAGCTGGGTGAATGTCGGAGAAGTTGACACCAATAGAGTATGATGAGTAGGGTTTTTTTATGTTGCTGTTTTGCACACTCGTTCTGTTAGCTTTCACTTTTCATATTTTGCAGCATTAACAGTGTTATCAGATTGAGGAATTTCACTACCAAATAGTGTAATACTGTAGAAAACAGAACATTTCTGTGTTTCGTTCAAAACAATAAAAACACTTTTACCTGGATTATAATGAAGTCTCTAAGTACATTGTAAATGCATATTTTTCTACTTAGTTAAGAAAACATTGTAGAGATCTTGGCGAATTGATCATTAAAGCAGTACATGTATCATCCGTTAATAAAATACCTGGGATGTGAATACTAGTATCACACAAAACAAGACCATTATAACTTTTGCAGATTTCAGATAACAGATCACTAATATAAACAAAAAACATTAAAGCACTAAGGACTCCTCCTAGTCCTACACCTTGTGAAATTTTAAACAAATTGGAATTTGCACCACCAAAAAATGACTCAAAACGTTTGTCGTCATTATACCAGTATTTCACAATTCGCTATAATCTAGAGTCAATATTAAGATTATGCAATTTATATGACATGTGGTGATAATGAACAGTGTTCAAAATCAAAAGTCCAAAGGAAAAATACAAAACAGGAGCAGAGCAAACAAAAAGAAAAGAAACAAAAACAAAAGAACCAAAAAAAAAAAAAAGAGGTAGGATCAGGTGCCATGGAGGAGTGAGCATCCTCTGCTGACCGGTGTCGTATAATTTAAGGTCCACCCCGTAAAATGATCCGACCGGACCTTTAATGTTAACATTTAAGGTCCGGCTTTCCCCTATAAGAAAAGGTCCTACCCGTAGTCACTTATTAAAAGTTTTCTTAAAGTAATTATTCTTTTTGCTCATGTACATGTATCCTAAAGATGTCTTTGTTTATATAATCCAATGGGACATTTGCGTATGGTACATGTATGATTACTAATTAAATTACTAATTAAATTACTTTAATATGGATAGCGGGTTAGATTTTGACCATTTGTTTAAGAATCTGAAAAAAAGGAAAACCATGAGTATTTTGACAATAATTTGCACACACCATTTAGGTGTATATGTATTAGCAGAGGCGTGAGAGGGTTTCACGACAGGTAAACACGGGTAAAAGAAACCCTGCAGGCATTCACACCTGAGCTAATCCAGAATACACCCCTGAACTGAGAAAGAAAAAAAATGTCTCCCCTGTAGTGTTCTACACAACTAAGATTGTCTTTATGGCTCGTGCTTGGTTTAATTTTCAGTAGATCAGGACCATATAATAATATTCTAATAATTTATACGCTTATAAGTAGATTTATCATTAGTTTAAGAGAAATAATAAGAGGGCGCATATGTGGATTACCTGAGAAAAGGGGATATACGTTGACAATATAGTGTATACGTAACTGTGGTAACTATATATAAGGGTGTGAAAAGGCATAAGAAATTAATTAGATGATACATGTACCTATAATTAAAAAAGCATGTTTTGATTGACTACAGGTAAAGTGTTTATTCATTCATTCTTTATTCACTTTAGGCTTTACAGCCCATCAGTATTCATGTTTATACAATACATATATTACTAAAACCGATTTGGTTGGATTTTTCCGATCGCGTCGCGTTCAATTCTTTCAGCTACGTCATGCATAAACAATACCCGCACCTTAACCACAAACTTTTTTATTGGTGGATTCAGCTTACCGCTGATTGGCTGCTGGTTAACTCAGACTAAATTATGCACGGACAGAACAACAACATATCAGAGAATGAAAAATTCACGTGGGTACTCGTGACTGTCGAAATTGAGCTTTTTTTCTTGTGATAAAACATACATATGGTACATACATGCATAGCTCTAGCTCTATGTAGAAATTTTGGGTTAGTAAATATAAAGCTACAGTGCATACAATACTTACATGTACAAAAGAACTTTACGGCAATTTACCGCGTACAAAAATAACGCCATTTTTGAAAAGATTTACATCATATCATACCACATTTTGTGCAAATAATCCATTTAAATAATTCTTCATTTAGTTTACTACTGTTAATAATTGTGGCTTTACTTGCCCCAAACTTTCTCCTATTAAACAACCTTTAAGCTTACTCGGAAAGCGGATCAAGAGCTGTCTTTTTTATATGTAAACAAACCAGTGTACATGTATGGAGCTGGTGATCGGTGGTTCAGAGACAAGTAAAATAAAGAAATCTGCAGTAAATTGTTTGGGGATATTTTAGTATATATATTTACACCGAAAGTGATAGGGTAACAGAAGAGAAACGAATTGGACACTTAATTGTCTAATGAAGACGCACATGTACATACCCCCTTGCACTCTCCGCTTCCGTCTCGTTCTTTCATAAAATCGTTCAATTCGTTTATTGACTGTCGATTGCCGATCGGAAGGTGTAGAAATCGAGGAATTCATATCTATCACTTCGACTGGCAAGTTAGTAGGTAATACATGTGCATTATTATACATTTACGGTATTTACATGAAATGAACGCTTAGCACATGCAACTTTTAAATATTATATTTTTTAACGCCGTACTCTGGACCGTAGCTTGAGGCTATGGTTTAACGCCCGTTTACAAAGAGAGAGAGAGAGGAGAGAGAGAGAGAGAGAGAGAGAGAGAGAGTTTTGCTCAGAATTTAAACGTAGGGGATAGTCGATAATGACTCCATATTGGGGGTTAATGAACTGTTCTGAGAAATCCTTCAGCTCTGGCATTGCATAAGCTTGTACAGATAACTCCGCCTAAGAAAAGGAGTTGACCAATCATAAAGTTTTCACACCGGCGGCGTGTATTGTTTATACTTGACGTAGCTGACAGAATTGATCGTGACGCTTTCGGAAAAAGCCAACCAAAGCGGTTTTGATAATATCATACACATATACAAGTGGAACAGGAGAATAGACAATATACTTAAATTATGGCAACAAATCATTTCGTAATTTTAAACTATTATTTATATACTTACCAAGATTATTCATAATTTTGACATTTTTCTTATCTTAAAAGTTGCACAAATTTGAACATTGAAGGTCTCCTCCAAAAATAAGGTTTGATATATTTTTTACGAAAAATATCATACGAAGGACACACCAATATAAAATGAAATTCATCTTCCACACAATTAATATTACAATACATACATTTTCTCCGATTTCTGGTAGAATTTCTATTAAATCGACCAGTTTAAAAAAAGTAATTAAAGTCTGATAATGTAATGTGGTAATAATCTCTCTCTCTCTCTCTCTCTCTCTCTCTCTCTCTCTCTCTCTCTCT
>WFKH01008868.1:0-10646 GCA_016163765.1 Magallana hongkongensis
CTATTGTTTTTGTTAGGTTTCTTTTTCTCTATTTTTCACTATTATTACTATTATTCTTTTTTTTCTTAACATTTTTCTTAAAACTCAAATATCTACAATATACTACAATAGATTTTTATGAAATTTTCACGAATAATACAAAATATCAAGGTCTTTTATCATGTACATTTTTGTTGATGACGTCACTTCCGGTCGGCCGTTATATTCGTTTTTCTTTTTGTAAAAAGTGATCTTGTCCTCCCTTTTTCTTAAAAACGATTAAAGATAGAAAATTGAAAGTTTCAGGAATGATAGATTTTTGAATTCCTAGGGCCGATCAGGTAAAACCACGATCGTCCGTCACTTCCGGTCCTCTCAAAGAGCATTTTTGGAAAATTGTGTTTTAAAAATTTTTCAAATTAAATAATTTACAAGTTTTTTTCCATCAGAATATGTTTTAAACTTATCAAATTTTAATATAAGCAGGTCGTCCGTCACTTCCGGTCGTCACCGGAAGTGATTCCAAAATTTCGATTTTTGGAATTTTAAAGCATATCCGTTTTGTAGACATTTTTGTACTGAATACAAAACTAAAAACCGTTTTAAAATCAGACAACGCATTGCAGAGATATTGAAGTTTTAAAATGGCCTTTTCCGGAAATCTTAATTTTGAAGTGTAGGTCCAAAAATTAGTTTAAAAGGGAGTTAATATAGTAACTCATACCAAATGTCAACATTTTAATTCAACCCTATCATTAATTCATAATCAAACGGAAGACCCACTCGTTGCTCGCAACGAGATCGTGTCTAGTTATTATTCTTTTTTTTCTTAACATTTTTCTTAAAACTCAAATATTTCAAATATGCTACAATAGATTTTTATGAAATTTTCACGAATAATACAAAATATCAAGGTCTTTTATCATGTACATTTTTGTTGATGACGTCACTTCCGGTCGGCCGTTATATTCGTTTTTTGTTTGTAAAAAATGATCTGGTCCTCCCTTTTTCTCAAAAACGATTAAAGATAGAAAATTGAAAGTTTCAGGAATGATAGATTTTTGAATTCCTAGGGCCGATCAGGTAAAACCATGATCGTCCGTCACTTCCGGTCCGCTCAAACAGCATTTTTGGAAAATTGTGTTTTAAAAATTATTCAAATTACGTAATTTACAATTTTTTACCATCAGAATATGTTTTAAACATTAAATTTTAATATAAGCAGGTCGTCCGTCACTTCCGGTCGTCACCGGAAGTGATTCCAAAATTTTGATTTTTGGAATTTTAACGCATATACGTTTTGTAGACATTTTTGTACTGAATACAAAACTAAAAACCGTTTTAAAATCGGACAACGCATTGCAGAGATATTGAAGTTTAAAAATGGCCTTTTCCGGAAATCTTAATTTTGCAGTGTAGGTCCAAAGAAGTTAATATAGTAACTCGTACCAAATGTCAACATTTTAATTCAACCCTATCATTAATTCATAATCAAACGGAAGACCCACTCGTTGCTCGCAACGAGATCGTGTCTAGTTCTCTATATATTCCTATTCGACCCTCCAATGTGGCCCCACCCTACCTCCACAGATTATGATTTCAACAAACTTGAATCTAAAACTTGAATTAGACTACCTGTGGATGCTTTAACACAAGTTACAGCTTTTCTGGCCAGTTGGTTTTTGAGATTTTTGAAAGATACCAACAAATTTTCAGTAATTTTAATCATCTCCCTTTGGAAGAGGGTGTGGCCCTTTATTTTCTCAAACTTAAATTTCCTTTACCTAATGATGCTTTGTGCCAAGTTTGGTTGAAATCAACCCAGTGGTTCTTGAGAAGAAGTCGAAAATGTAAAATGTTTATAGACAGATGGACAGACAGATGGACGCCTGACAAAAAGTGATCAGAATAGTTCACTTGAGCTTTTAGCTCATTGGTGAGCTAAAAATATCATACAGTGTTGTACATTTTCCCTTTGTGGCCATATTGGCCTTACCCAAGGCCTAAACCCCAGACCCAGGGGCCATGAATTAAAAAATTTTTAAGATTTAACACATTTTCACTACAGTCAAAACTGCTGAAGCGGCCACCCCTATTAAGCAGTCACCTTTCGTATGCGGTCATTTTATTTCCTCCCGATGAAAAATCCTATATAATTGTCCTCTAAAGAGCCGTCACCTGTCTAACGCGGTCAGCGGTCATCGTATTTTGATCAGAAACTGTACAGTTGACATGCATTAGGCGGCCATTTTGGTCGGTTACATGATTTACACCCGGGGATTTTAAACATGGCTTCCGAATGTCGGGTAATAAATGTAAACAATAATTATACGCCTGAGGCGAGAGAAACCAATTAATCGATGTATTTATAATACATAATTGGCAGATCAGAATCGAATGGGAATCAAATGAATTGTATTAACAATTCTTGTTTTATAAACATGAATGAAATAGGTGTCAAAAATGTCCGCGGCGAGGCAAGAGAAAATTGCTCAATTAAATAATATGATTTTGAGATCAGATATGGTCGGTTTAAAACTTACTTGTTGATTTTATTAAAAGTGTTTGTTTTCTATATATACAGTACTCATGAAAATAGTGTTATAATTGTGAAAATGTCAGCGACAAGGTTTTACCGCGTAATGACTTTTTTCAATAATTTAAAAAAATATAACAATTGCATGCACAATGCATTGTTATGTATTTGTACTTATTTCTAAATATAATAGATACTATAAAAAAACATCAAATCAATTACTTTATCTATCATTTTGATACATTATGCTAAATATCAAGTATATAATTAAAATAAAATTGAATAATTGTTTTAATAAGGTATTTGATGTTGGCAAATTCACAAGTCTCTATTCAAAGGTCACCTTTGTTAAGAGGTCACTTTGGGTGCCTCCCGCTGGTGACTGCTTAATACAAGTTTGACTGTATATGGCTATATCCCTCTAACTATTTTTAGAATCGGTAGGACAACAAAGTAGTGCCTAGTAAGCAAAGTAGTTCCAATACTTGCAGAGTGTAAAATTTATACATTTATTGTGACATTTTAATCAGAATGCTTAACACATGTCAGAAGTTTTAAAAGCAAGTGTCAAAATTGAACAAGGGCACCGCAAAGCATCCCCTCGCGAAATAAAATATTGTGGGGGGAAATGCATTATTTAGGATATACAAGTAATTGAAGAGACCAAATAGTTATCTTCCTAAAACCTCTTTGAATTGAAATATTTCGTTATTCCTATCCCCATGCACGCTCTGGGGTGTATCCATGGGAGGGGGTTACATTTACGTGATTGTACAATTCCTCCCATAACTAGCGAAAACAAAACAAATTTGAATTGTACAATCACGTAAATGTAACCCCCTCCCATAACTAGCGAAAACAAAACACTCCACAACTTTAGTTATATAGTTATATTCTCTTTATTCAGTGACATACATTATGCATTTTCATAATGAACATGAAACATAGCTAAAAATCTAGTGGTTTGTAGTCTGTCCTATGGAAAAATTCGAGTTAACATGTCGTAATTTCAACCCCGATTTTTTAAAAAGAGTAACGTATCTAGAGCGATTAACATGGAATGAATTCCCGTTTAATACTGTTGATGATACTCGTCAAAGTCTCTTCTGAATTATAAACCTGTTCTGCTCTTAGTAATTTGGGAAATTTAGCCCGAAATTCGTTTCATACCACTGCTTGTTTTGATTAAATTGGGATAAACTTAATCTCCTGCTCGCTTCAATTTTACACTTTGGACATCCTTTTAACTCCCCATTTCTAAAAAACGTTTGTTTCTTACCTTTACAAGGCCTAAATCCAACAAAATATCAAGTTGTTGATTTGAAATGTTTACTTTCGTGAACAGGAAATGTCTATTGTCAAGTCGTACATAAAATTTCTATTTTAAGTGTTGTAATAAATGATATTTTAATAAATATTTAACAGAATTACTTAAAAATTAATAGGGTTTGTCCATTAACCATGCTTATAAAGTGTACGAAGTTTGATAAACATGCATGCGAGGGTTTTCTTTGAATTCATACATACACACACACGCACAGCAGCGATGCTATATGACCCCTTCACAACAAGTTGCGCGAGGGGATAATTATTATTTGAAGGAAAGAACTGAAATTGTTGGGAAATTCCCTACTTTTACTTTCATTTTCAGAGTTTTTTAATACAGAAGCAAATTACCTTGAAAACGAATCTGACTTCACACCATGAAATTTTAACAGGAGAGAGACAATTTGATGAGCTTTCATTCAAGGGGTCCATCGTTGCTGAATGAAAATTAGGGCTGGAGCTATGAACCCTAATGTTAACATTACCGCCTATGAAAAATGCATATTAAATGGACTATATCCATATGGTCATAATGGCCCCGCCCTTGGACCAGAACCCTGACCAAGGGGCCATGAATTTCACAATTTTGGTTCAGGGCTTCATAGACATCATAACTATGCATTTTAAAATTTGTTCTCAAATTTATATGGGAGTAATGAAGAAGATATTTTAAGATTTAATATTTCATATATTCTAACTATATGGTAAGATTGGCCCCACACTAGGGCCTGACCCAGGGGCCATGAATTTCACAATTTAGGTAGAGGACTTTATGGACATCATATTAACCAAGCATTTAGTTTTTCTCAAATATATATGGGAGTAGAGAAGAAGATTTTCTAAGATTAAATTTATTTTCACTATATGACTTAACTTATTTTCACTATATGACCACATTCGCCCCACCCTAGAGCCAGAACCCCTGACCCACGGGTCATGAATTTCACATTTTTGGTAGAGGGCTTTATGGATATTTAAACCATGCATTTAGTTTTTTTCACCTTGTGTGAAAGTAGAGAGAAGATTTTTGAATATTTGGTCTTTTTTTTTAAATACTTGGCCCTGCCCATGAGGCCCCTGGGGTGGTATAGTCATAAGCTTCAAAATTTATATTCCTCTTATCCTAGAGATGTTTCAAACCAAAAATGGTTACAATTGGGCTTGTAGATTTGTTAATGCATGACGGATGACGCATGTCGCATGACACAAGATGACGGAAAAAGACCAATTGCAATAAGTCACCTGAGTGACTCAGGTGACCTAAAAATGGTAAGAATTGGCCTTGTACACCCCTGCGAATGTTATTGTTATTTAAATTTAGACCACGTGGTTTTATTTGACCCTTTCAGTTTTACAGTAAAAATCGTGCCTCGTGTTTATAGTCAATTTCCTAGAATCTATAGGTACTTGTAGTCAACTATAAAATCTAGACGTTTATTGATTTTAAACTTTATCTTCATTAATTGGTGGATAAAATGAGTTCTAGAAATAAATGTGACAATAGAAAATTTAGGATTTTTCCTGCTATTGCAACAATTAACATGCTTAGTAGCAACCCCCCCCGGGATTAATTTTTGATCTGCGCCTGACCTAGTTATAGCATCAATAGTGGAACAGACTATACATTTTATGCAGAATGTTCCTTGAAAATGGCTCGATATACTAAGTTTTTAAGCAAAACAGACACCCATTCTTTTTTTTTAAATCATGGTATTGCACACCACAAGCATCAAACATGACTATGATTTTATTAAGGAACCTAATGTTTATATTTTCAACCACGTGTAGAGTGGTTGAAAACGAACGATAACTCTGTTCTGAATATCATCGTTTAGTTTAAATAACCTCTAGATGATGAAATAAGACATACATATTAATAGATTTTCATGTTTTAACATAAATCAAATTAGAATATGATATGAAAAACGACCAGTACTTAGGCATTTTGAGAATATCATCCGAACACTTATACTTCCGTTCGAAATTTCACAGGAACTGAACAAATCTCGGGGAAGTCTCGTGAACTTTTATTCAAGCACCTCTGGATTTATTACATACTTAGCAACGATAAAGAAAACATTCCGAACACATTCGCAGGGGTGTTGTAGTTTCAAGAGGAAGTTAAAAATTTGCCTTGTAGTTTTAATTGTTAACGCACAACAGACAACGCATGTCGCACGATGCAAGATGACAGAAGAAGACCAATTGCAGTAAGTCACCTAGGTGAATCAGGTGACCTAAAAATGGTAAGAATTGGCCTTATAGTTTCAAGACAAAATTACATATTGGTAATCTCAGATTACAAAGCTCACCAAGACGAGGCATCACCTTTATGAGGCATCACCTTTATGAGATCACCTTTATCATATTATATGAAAATCATAGTTAATATTGATCTTGGATTATTCATGGATACTCTTTTGATACAACATCATATATCATATGTTAAAAAATTGTTTGATATTCACATGTTCATTTCATATGGTATTGTAGGATACAATGTTTATCAATACAATAAATAAATATAATAAACAATATTGCATCCTATGATACTATACTATATCTTATGATACAATATGATATTGTAACATATGATATGACATTGTATCAAGATATGATATTGTATCATATTATTAGTTACATGGTTTGTAGTTGACCTAATATGGTTTATACATGGTCAGTAAATTCCATATTGGGCGAGAGCAGAGCTCAAGCCCCATATGGAATTCACTTACCATGTATAAACCATTTAGGTCAACTACAAACCATGTAACGATTATATCTTACCGACTGCCTTTGTTTTAATGATAAAAAGTAAATAAAATAATGAAAATCAAGCTTTAATGATAATATTACAAGTTTCAATTTAAGTACGAAACATGACGTCATTATAGGGAGTAACATTTTGTACTGACTATGTATGGAATATACATGGTCTCCACGTGACTGCTGTAAGCCAAAGACTTTGTTACAATTTAGCAGGAGGTAAGACATAATATGATACGGTATTGTATCCTGTTATACATTCACATAATACAATATCATTATATATACAGCAAAACTCGAATATAACGAACACGGATATAGCGAATTTACGGCTATAACGAATTATTATTTATCTCCCGGGAGATTTCTCATATAAACCTATAGAAAATTGCTGTATACAACGAACACGGCTATAACGAATTTACGGCTATAACGAAGTAATTTTAAGACCCCGCTGGCAAATTTTAACACATTTTATCATTTTTATAACGAATATTTTCCATTTCAAATTTCATTGAAGATTCATGCAATTTTAAGATGCATATATGAAATACTCAAATTCAAATAGTTTACGGATTTTAATAAAAAAAATCAAAGGCCTGAAGGGCCACAATGGCGTCGAGTTGACTTTAAACCTGAATCATTTTTTTAAAATTTCAAAATAAACCCCTGATTTAACAAAAATGCATATTTTTTTTTTATTTGTGTTGTTTATGGTTCTCCTTCATTGATCACACATACATTTAGGTACTATAGATTAAACAAATCCTTAAAACAAAGTATGATTTTGTATGTACTTAACTTGAGATCAACTTTTCTTATTGTTTTGCTGGAGATTAATGTTTATAAAAATTGAGTCGGACGGTCAATTTTAACAAAACAGATATTTTATATGGATTTTATGCAGTCAACTTAATATGGAAAAATCAAAATGAAGTATGAATTTTTTTTCCAGAAATTATTCTAATTTGGTTATTGACCCTTCATTTAGAAAATTGGTATCAATTATATTTACTTTTAAAACAAATATAAAGACAAATACATTTAGTTGACTACTTTCAAATAAATAAAAATTATGTTTTTTATCACATATTTAATTAAATTACAATTCATTACAATTTGACTCACCTAATTCTTAAAAAATTTTGAATGTTAGTTAAAAATCTCTTAGAAGTTAAAATTTTTTCAGATATTTTTTTTCTATTCAAATAGAATAAATTTGTATATTAAAAGTATGATTGTATTTAATTCTTTATATTGTATACTGCTGATAAAAACTCTGTCTCTTATTATCAATTTAAAATTCACATGGGTCCAAATGACACGGGCCGAAAAGAACAGGGGTAGAAATAAGAAAGCACCCATTCATGTTGTTTACGAAGTGAAAGTAGATGGTTTAGAATTACTTTTGGTTGTAGATATATCACCGATGTAGGAAGTTTTGTTTCGAAAAGATCAACATTTGTGCATTGTCAACATTCGATATGGAAACAAAATAATCTGTTTTGCAGGCAGGTATATTTCATAAACAAATTGAGTATGTAGGCCTAACTATCGCATGTTCTTCGGTAAAAGTGTATTCATCCGCCGAAACACAGACATATTATTTACAATAAATTATGAACATTATCAAAGACATCAACTATTTTTGTATCTGCAAACTTGTTTTGTTGACGTACTGTTCTGCTCGAAATGGAAGTATGTCATTTTTTTTTCCTCAAACACATAATAAAACTTTGCACTCATTTCTGCGAATGAGTTGTTCGGCTCCTTAAAATTGGCAACTTCCGGCGGCCGTACGATCCCTAGATGGCTTTCGAGCTTCGCTCGACGCCATAAAAATTGAACCGAAATGGTTATATTGACATTTTTTGTAAATGATGGTAATACTGATTTTATAACTTACGATAGTTTGGAAAACTGTCAGCTGATTTTCTTATAACGAATTCGCTATAACATTTCTTACGAATTCTTTATAAACGTATAGCGAATTACGGCTATAACGAAGTCTTTTCAATGGTCCCTTGAAATTCGTTATAAACGAGTTTTGCTGTAATACATGATACAATATAGTATCATATGACACATTACAATATCATATGATACAATTTCATGTGATTCAGATATAAAAATATATTATATTGTACAATATCATATTATTCAATATTGTATCATATGATTAATTGTTAATTATTACAATATCATATGAAACAATATCATGTGATACAATTATCTATAATACAATATTATATTATACAATATTGTATCATAGTATAGTATACTATACTATCACTTATTACTTATTGGTTTCGCCTCGCCATCTATGAGATTTATCAACCCGACATATTTCTACGCAAACCCATGTATACAAGTTGCCTAACATCTCGTCCAATTTAACTCATTTAAACTAGGGCTGGGATGATTCAGGGTTCATATAATATACAATACAATACAGTTTGGTTTCGATTTAAAATGCTACCGTTCGGGGGGTTTTTCGGTTTGATTTGATTATTAATAAATATATATCAGCCTTAATATTTCTCATTATAAATAAAATAATAATCTTTACTTTGTAGATTCCTTTACTTACCCTTACCAAAGTAAAATTATTGCTGCAACATTGCGGCAATATTGCAGCAACACATTTTTGTTACCAGAAACCAGATTTTGAGACTAGTGAAATGTTGCCGCTAGCTGCAACAACTTCTGGTAACATTGTGGCAATACTGCTGGAGTGTTGCCGCTAGCGGCAATAACTTCTGGCAACATTCTGGCAATACTATTTGAGTTATTTCTGTAAAAAATTATATTAACATGCACCTAGAATATTGCCACTAGCTGCAACAACTTCTGGTAATATTCTGGCTATACTCAGTATCATACTGCCAGAAATAATTTTCTGGTAACATCTACATGCATGTATTTGCAATTGATCATTTAAATCATGAACATCATAATTTTATATACATAATATTTAATTCTGGCAATACTGTTCGGCATCATATTTAATTTCTGCATTAATTATAACAAGCTGCATTCCAGCTTGAAATAATTCGTGTCAAATCTTCTCTGATCAGAATGAAAACATGCATTAATTAATTAAAGCACGTACTTAATTGAAAAAAAAATAAATGCATAAGTATTACAATAAAAAGTTCATTTTATTTATTCTAACAATAATAAACATTTTAATTTAAGGAGACTGGAGGGGGGGTAACAAATTGTCAATTATTTAGATATGATTTAAATTATAACACCTCAAAATTTGCCAGAAGTTTAATTACCACAAACTTTTCTTTTTTCTTTGATTGATTATACTTACTGAGCTTGCCAAAGCTTTACCAGAATTTAGACTTGTAAAATTTTACACATTCAGCACAAGTCTAAGACTGTCAATTATAATTGAATTACTCTTGTATATTTTTCCAAAAATAATAATAAGTCAAAAAAATTAAATCTAATAAATATTTTATGATTAAAGTCTTATTCTAAGAAAGTCTCAATTAAAAGTTCCAATGATATGAGTTCAGATGTCCCTTCAATCGCATATATAACTGTTATGCATGGTTACGATGTTTCACTATAAAAGACTGTTTGAATCAACCCCCCCCCACCAACTCATGTTTTACGTGAATACCGACCTGTCTGTTCTTTTGTAACGGTATATTCTTTTTCATTAAGTTCAAAATGAAATATATCAGTCTACTTAGATTTGAGTATCTAACTGCTCGATGCATGTTGAATATTAAGAATTTTCGTATGCTGTTTGTTTCCACTTTTACTTTTGTTTCAATGTTAAGTTACGCGCGCGCTGATTGGTCGATCAAATCGCTAGCCGCCAATTTTCACATTCGATGCTGCCATGTTGTCTGCCATCGAGCCTACTGCCATCACTGGAGATAGTGAAATGAATGAAATACGGGAATTATCTGTAATCAAGGTTAAAAACTACACTGTCAATGGAGTGTTTAACTGTGAAAAAATTAACAGCTGAACTGAGGACGAATCTGAGTGAATGAATCGAGTGTCGACACCCCCT
>WFKH01008868.1:11046-31461 GCA_016163765.1 Magallana hongkongensis
GAGAGGAACATATACACAACAGTGCTGAATTCTAATGTGGATATTGTTGTGATATTATAGCTGTTTTTGTGATTGTTTTAATATGTGTGAAAGCAGAATGCCCACAAGACTGTCAAAAAAGGACATTTGGAATGCCTAGGACGAATGCCTCGATCAATCGTTATACAGCAAGTGGTCGTGCAGGACTTGTGAACTATATGGTTTGAGCTTTGCTTACGGTGAACAATGAACTTTTGTCCACATCCGTCTGTGCGCGTTGTGTCAAACTGCAGTACATGTTTATCTGCAGCAACAAATCGTCACTGATCAGCTGAGTACTTTTAGTCAAGTTTCATCATGATTTGTTCAATTATTTGTGTTTATTGTATTTATAAAATGTGTTAAATTTAAAGATTATTAATTTTAACTGGTGTCCTTTATAAGCATGTTGAAATTCCAGTTCCAGATCTCTAATATTATACATTATATTTTTAATTCAATACTTATTTTGTGCATTATATGTTGAAAAAAAAATTTTTTTTAATTCTTTAATATTGTGAAATCACAAACTGTCTTTTTCATTTTAAAAAAGTCCAAATTTAATGCAAAATGTTTGTCTTGTTGTAACCTTTTTGCTTCTGTTAAAAAATAAAACTGTAATGGCAATTAAAGAATTTTTTTTTTCATTTTGGTCGTAGATTAATATAATATACATGATTGATTTACTGTATACATTTATTATTTATAAATATTGCATATATTGTACCATTGATGCCAGAGCACAGAAAATGCATTGAACCAATATTTCTGCAATTGCATTTTTCTTATGCAAATGTATTGCCAGAAAGGTGTTGCAGCAAAACTTTTGCGGCAACATCTTTCTGGCAATATTGCTGCAATCTCAAGTATTGCCAGAAAGGTGTTGCCGTAACAATGTGTTGCGGCAACATCTTTCTGGCAATATTGCCGCAATCTCATTTGCATACGAAAAACAATACAGCAGCAATATTGCCGCAATGTATTGCCAGAAAGGTGTTGTCGCAACAATATGTTGCAGCAAAACTTTTGTGGCAACATCTTTCTGGCAATATTGCCGCAATCTAATTTGCATACGAAAAACGATACAGCAGCAATATTGCCGCAATGTATTGCCAGAACGTTGCTGCAATATTGCTGCAATAATGCCAGAATGTGTTGCCAGAAGGTCAATATTTTGGTAAGGGTAAGGATTACAAACAAACAATAGGCCCATGGGGCTACATCGTTCACCTGAGCAACAATGGCTTTATATGGGTGTTCAAAGGATATTATGCCATATGGCCCCTCGGTAAAATAACAATAAATAAATTTTACACTTATTTTTGCATACACTTAAAAATGGCACGTGATATGTCAAGGAGCTATTCTAATCAATGTATTGACAGGCATATCACTCTATTGTACTATTAGGCCCATCCATTATTTTCATCTTTATTCAAAAACAACAAATGGCTACAAACAAAGATAAATTTCCGCTGTAATATTTTCTTAAGAACAGCGATAGTGCATTTAATTATCACAATAACAATATTGTGTCAGAACTATGGAAACTGTTTAAAAGATGTCGTTTTTATTTACTCGTGTCTGAAAAACTATTAAAATTGGTGTAGATCTCATATAATTCATCGTATAACAAGGGGGTCCAGAAAGTAGTTACAGCATATCATCCTTTTCATTATTCCGTACAAGTCTTTAATATTTCGCAAGCCATTTCTATTGATCAACTAAAATTTTAGCATCAATTGTAGGATTATAAGCAAGATAAAGAGCTCACAATTCTGCTAGGTTTGAGTCATGTTTTTGTTCACATGACTTTATTACATTCAACTTTAGATTTTTAAACTTGGTATTTCCTTTTCAGCTTTTAAAATGTAAACGAACAAAACCATGGCCTCAGCTCTGTGTGCAAACATAGAATTGTGAGCAAAGCTCTGTATCTTGCTATAACTGGAAACTTGACACTTAAATATGATTAGTAAATAGAAAATTGTAAACAATTAAAACATAGGAAAAATGCACTAAAACAAAGAAAGAGCACAATTTATTTTTCAAAATAAATCACATATATACCTACATATCTATGGCACGCCAAATTCACAAAAATGAGCTAAACATAGTTTCACATTTGATAAATTAGGTTTATCGACTGTTAACTATAGTTTAACTTTAGTTTTCATCTGTAAAACTATATTTAACGGTTGTAAACTATAGTTAACGAATGATAATCTAAGTTTATCTGTCTGCAAATAACGTTAACAATAGATTTTGCTGATAAATATAGATTCACATCTGTAAACTATAATTTACATTCGTTACCTGTAGTTAAGAGTTGTTAATCATAGTGTTACGTTTTTACCCCAGCTGTGATATAATAAATTTATCATCTATATTTGTGTTTTTATCGGGAATATCACCATTATGCCACGAATCATTGTTTATGTATGTATACAAGTGGAAAACCCGAATTTCCTCTATTACGAAAATCAGATCACTCACATGAGTATGTTATTGGCTTTATAAACCTTTTTCCTTACTTTTATTTACTATGGCATCGTTAATCAAGTCCCTTCCATGATTTATCCTACCTCCATTAGTCCATAATATTCCCTTTTACGTTTATTTTCATCTCTAGGCCGAACGTCTGTATACACGTCAAACGTGGCGCTAAATCAGGCGGTACCGCTCGATTCTCGTGTGGTCGTATTCGGTCCTAGAGACCAAAACCTTTATAAACAGCTGTTTTAGACCCAACTGTCACTTCTAACCCCTTGCCCACACCCGACAGTCCTACCCAGATTTTCTATCATATTTCCATACCCATTGGCCCAGAGATTATTATGGAAAACCAGGACCCAAATAGAAAGGTAATTATTATTTACTATCTGTTGTAAACCCCTTTCCTTAATATTGTGTCTTAGCTTGAATTTGATGCCATTCACCCAACTCCCAAATATTTGTCTAATTTTGTAAATTCATACTTTCGGGTGACCCCTAAAGATCCATATTCCTATGAATAATATATCTGGGTGACCCTTAGACCCATGTATACTTTCATATAGATTCGGGTGACCTATAACTTATCATCTTTTGTAACTTGTTATTTGCTTATTGTTGAACTCTCAATAAATATTATAAATTTTAATCCTGACTTTGTAGTTTGTCCGGGTAAAATTCAGAAACAAGAGACCCACAAAAGTATTCATTGTAACAGACTCTAAAAGAGGTTAAAAATGTTACAATAGTTTCACACTCGTGAAACTATATTTATCAGATAAATTATGTTTTCCAATCGCAAATGGTTGTTTTCAGTGTTAATTATAGTTTTACACTTCTGAAACATAGATGATCACGTTAACTATGGTTTACAGATGTCAAATATAGATTAACGGCGTTAAATAAAGTTTCACAGATGATAAACTAGGATTATCAACTTTTAACTATAGTTTAGGGATGCTAAACTATAGTTAACAATAGTTTATTAACTATAGTTTACTAACCGTAAACTATAGTTAACAATTCTTTAACTATAATTAACAATCCATTAACTATAGTTTTCATCTGCAAAACCATATTTAACACTTGTAAACTACAGTTAACGAATGATAATCTAAGTTTATCTGTCTGCAAATAACGTTAACAATAGATTTTGCTGATAAATATAGATTCACATCTGTAAACTATAATTTACATTCGTTACCTATAGTTAAGAGTTGTTAATCATAGTTTCACAATCGTGAAACTATATTTATAAGATAAATTATGTTTTCCAATCGCAAATGGTTGTTTTCAGTGTTAATTATAGTTTTACACTTCTGAAACATAGATGATCACGTTAACTATGGTTTACAGATGTCAAATATAGATTAACGGCGTTAAATAAAGTTTCACAGATGATAAACTAGGATTATCAACTTTTAACTATAGTTTAGGGATGCTAAACTATAGTTAACAATAGTTTATTAACTATAGTTTACTAACCGTAAACTATAGTTAACAATTCTTTAACTATAATTAACAATCCATTAACTATAGTTTTCATCTGCAAAACCATATTTAACACTTGTAAACTACAGTTAACGAATGATAATCTAAGTTTATCTGTCTGCAAATAACGTTAACAATAGATTTTGCTGATAAATATAGATTCACATCTGTAAACTATAATTTACATTCGTTACCTATAGTTAAGAGTTGTTAATCATAGTTTCACAATCGTGAAACTATATTTATAAGATAAATTATGTTTTCCAATCGCAAATGGTTGTTTTCAGTGTTAATTATAGTTTTACACTTCTGAAACATAGATGATCACTTTAACTATGGTTTACAGATATCAAATATAGATTAACGGCATTAAATAAAGTTTCACAGATGTGATAAACTAGGTTTATCAACTTTTAACTATAGTTTAGGGATGCTAAACTATAGTTAACAATAGTTTATTGTTAACTATAGTTTACTAACCGTAAACTATAGTTAACGATTCTTTAACTATAATTAACAAACCGATAACTATAGTTTTCATCTGCAAAACCATATTTAACGGTTGTAAACTATGGTTTATGAATGATAATCTAAGTTTATCTGTCTGCAAATAACGTTAACTATAGATTTTGCACTTTAGACTGTGTACATTGTAGATGTAAAACAAACCGAAATAGATGGTGTGACGTCAAAATAATTATTTTTTGGGGTTTTTAATACAGAAGAATTCTACATCATGTCAGCCTCCAGTTATTACGATTTCTCCAACTTCAAACGTTTATTTAAGCTTAATTACGTAGTTTATTTTCAAAACAGCATGACCACATGTGATAAGTTACGCCACTTTATTAATTTATATAAAATATGTTTTTGACTTTCCTTCCCCTTTAAGAATACATGATTACATCATTTAAAATGTTGTAGTTTTTTTTTTTATTTGTAGTTATACTGAAGATTCGTATGATTCTTGGACAATATACTTTTTATGTACATTGAACCTTTAATAAAGAAAGGCAGTTTTGATATTGAAATTTGCCTGACTGTGAACCAGGATGTCAACCAATATTTTTAATGCAATGATTTCCAGGCTATTTCCATGGACCATCCATGAAAGACCTTCCAAGGAAATGCCATGTAATTCCATGGACAGGTGAAAGGTAGTTCCATGGAATGTCCATGGTTCCATGGCATGTCCATGGAATTTTGTGCTATAATGCCATGGACATTTTCCAGTTCTTTCCCACCCTTATTTTGTCAAATATATCCTGGACAAGAAGTCCAAATACTCCAGGCTTTTTCCATGGACACTTTTTCCATGGATTTTCATGGAATATCCATAGAATTCCATGGAAGTTTTACAGCCGGGTGATTGAACCCCATTCTCTCTGTCTTATTATTATTTTCGTAAATTACTCAAATTTGAAACAGAATTAGCCCATAACTTTTGCAATTTATATTTTCCTTTCCATAAGGATTATTTATGCTAAATTACGTTGAATTTGACACAGTAGTTCTTGAGAAGAAGATTTTTTTAAATGCACCCCCCCTTTTTTTTACATTTTCAAGGTTTTCTCCGCTTTGAATAAAGATCGGTCTTTCATTTCTGCAATTTATATTCACCATACCATAAGGATGCGTTGTGCCAAATTTGGTGGAAATTGGCCAAGTGGTTTTAGAGAAGAAGTTCAAAATGTGAAAAGTTTACAGACGGACAGACAGACAGACAGCGACGGACTGACGCAGAGGAAAGCTATAGTCCCCTCCTGTGAAACCGGTAGGGGACTAATAACTTAGATACAGGACCTGCAACAAAAACTTTAACCAGGTCCGGACGCCGACGCCGGGGGGTATAGCATAAGCTCCCCCCGACTTTGTCTCGGTGGGCTAAAAATTGTTAAAAGAAACGGAAGATGATGAATGAAGACTAATTGCAATAGGTCACCTGTGTGTCCCAGGACAATTTTTTTTTACATTCAGTGTAACCATCTGAATATACTGTCACAATTAACTGTGACAGGGCAATACCATTATTAACTTCTCTTTTAATAATATATTGATATAAAAAAAAAATTTATACTTACATTTGTATTTTCTTTAAATAACTCCTTTGGGATCTTGAAGTTTAAAACCAAATGCCGAAATTTCCGTAAATAAAAGAGAGACTAAAAAAAAATTCATATTAATCAGTTTTTTCAAATGTACATGCATCAGAAGAAATTCATTTGAGCAAGAACTAATTCAGGAGTACATTAATTTGACTAACAATTTAAGGCATTGCACACTTAGAATAAGATAAGAACTTTTACAAACATTAAATAATTTTCAATATTTTGTTAAAACAACTACTGTAAAGTATATAGGACAGTCGCACCTGTTTTAAGAGGCCAGACTGATGGGAGAATGACAAACTGGCCACTTAAGACAGGTGGCCTCTCATTCAGGTTTCAAATCGATGAAAAAAACCTCTAAGCATATTCTCTTTTAAACATAACTTCAACACATTTAACAAAATTAAGAAGTCAAATGTCACATGAAATTTTTTTTATGGTACACAAATTACTGAAACAAGAGGCCCATGGGCCACATCACTCACCTGATCAACAATGGCGAACTACTTTGACTTAAAACACTTTAAATAATTAAGAGCAGTAAAATTTAATATTTAGCAAAGTTAAGTACGGTAGAAGACAATGTAGTATAATACATGTAGATCCTGTATAAATAAATATCAATTTCTTCCACTGGATATTCTTATGTTTATTATCATTAGTCCCTTCTCTAACAGGATGATTTTATAGTAATATCACATGTTGAGCATTGCAGCTCTCAAAAAGATCCTAAACAATTGTTTATAAATGGGATATAAACCTACATCAAACTCTGAACCCCTTGTGAGACCCAATCGTCCAGGAATCATCCAGAAGCCAAAATCTAAACAATATTAAATAATCACCTGGCTGAAGATTTTTAAAGATTTACTCTTAATATTCCTATGTAAACATTCCACCCCAATTGTGGCCCCACTCTACCCCCAGGAATCATGATTTTTACAAATTTGAATCTACACTACCTGAGGATGCTTCCAAACAAGTTTCAGCTTTCCTGGCTTATTAGTTTCTGAGAAGATTTTTAAAGATTTACTCTATATATTCCTATGTAGAAATTCGATCCCAAATTGTGGCCCCACTCTACCCCTGGGGGTAATGATTTTCACAACTTTAAATATACACTACCTGAGAATGCTTCCACACAAGTTTCAGCTTTCCTGGCTAATTAGTTTTTGAGAAGATTTTTAAACATTTACTCTATATATTCCTATCTAAAAAGTTGACCCCCCCCCCCCCCATTGTAGCCCCACCCTACCCCCGGGGGTTATTATTTTTACAACTTTGAATCTTCACTACCTCGGGATGTTTCCACACAAGTTTCAGCTTTCCTGGCTAATTAGTTTTTGAGAAGAAGATTTTTAAAGATTTACTCTATATATTCCTATGTAAAAAGTTGCCCCCCGCCATTGTAGCCCCATCCTATCCCCGGGGGTCATTATTTTTAAAACTTTGAATCTTCACTACCTCGGGATGCTTCCACACAAGTTTCAGTTATCCTGGCCAAATGGTTTCTTAGAAGAAGATTTTTAAAGATTTACTCTATATATTCCTTCGAAAAATTCGACCCACCCCCATTGTGGCCCCACCCTACCCTCGGGAGTCATGATTTTCACAACTCTGAATCTACACTACCTTAGGATGCTTCCACTCAAGTTCAGCTTTCCTGGCCAAATGGTTCTTGAGAAGAAGATTTTTAAAGATTTACTCTATATATACCTATGTTTAAAATCGACCCTCCATTGAAGCCCCACCCTACACCACGACGGTCATGATTTTCACAACTTTGAATCTACACTACCTGAGGATGCTTCCACATAAGTTTCAGCTTTTCTGGCCAAATGGTTCTTGAGAAGATTTTTAAAGATTTACTCTATATATTCCTATGTAAAAAGTCGACCCCCCATTTTGGCCCCATCCTACCCCCGGGGGTCATGATTTTCACAACTTTGAATCTACATTACCTAAGGATGCTTCCACATAAGTTTCAGCTTTCCTGGGCTAACGGTTTTTGAGAAGAAGATTTTTAAAGATTTACTCTATATATTCCTACGTAAAAAGTCAACCTCCCATTTTGGCCCATCCTACCCCCGGGGGTCATGATTTTCACAACTTTGAATCTACACTACCTGAGGATACTTCCACACAAGTTTTAGCTTACCTGGCTAAATGGTTCTTGAGAAGAAGATTTTTGAAAATTTCTCAAAAATTTTCATTACCGGGTAATTCCTACTTATCTCCCCTTATAAGAGGACTTGGTCCTTAATTTTCAAAACTTTGAATCCCCTTAGGCTAAGGATGCTTTGTGCCAGGTTTGGTTGAAATTGGCCCAGTGGTTCTTGAGAAGATGTTGAAAATGTGAAAAGTTTACAGACGGACGGACAGACGGACGGACAGACGGACACAGACAAAATGTGATCAGAATAGCTCACTTGAGCTTTCAGCTCAGGTGAGCTAAAAAGTATACCTGAATAACAGCACTAAACCAGCATGTATTTCCAACATTTTTTAGTCCTACAGGACATCCTTCTTGTCTCTTTCTTTCATATGGATTCAGTGGATCAACAAACCATACATCACCTCGCTTCCTCTTTGATCCTGCTTTGCTTTCAGCCAGACTTTGTTCTAATACTCTGTGGATTGTAAATGATAAATATGTAACAGTATTGTAATCTAGTTATTTTATTCAATCTTCTAAGTAAAACTTTTCAAAAGCTAGGATAACCAATTCAGAAAAATCTTATTTAATAGATCTTAAAGGAGCATGGATACGATTTTCGTCAAAAATTATTTTTCCGTTTTTAATGTTTACAATGCTTCAGTAAGGCATTTCTAATAGTCAACCAAAATTTGAGTGTCAGTTGTCATGTTATAAGCGAGACACAAAGCTCACAATTCTTCATCATATTAACAAGCTTAGGTCATGTTTTTGTTTATGTTTAGAATGTTGAAGTGAAAATTCCAGTTTTAGACCTAAAATGAATGTGATAAATGCTAGGAACCATTTATTCATGCTTAAAACTAATTAGGAGAGAGAAATCATCTTGAAAAATAACTTTACCAGTATATTAAATGAATGTAAACAAAAACAGGGCACAAGCCTTCTTTACAAGACTCTGTAGCTTGCTTATAACTCTACGACAGACCCTCAAATTTTGGTTGATCACTAGAAATGCATTCCTAAAGCATTGTAAACAATAAAAATAAAAAAATAAAATTTGACCAAAATTGTGACCATGCCCCTTTAAAGCAATAAGGTGAATTTATGAAATCAAAGGACTATTATATGTCGAGAATCAGTTTTGGTCCTATTATAAATGGTGCATTCAAGAGGGCTGGATGATCTTCAATATTTTTAAGTCACCTGAATCACTCAGGTGACCTATTGCAATTGGTTTTTGTTCGTCGTCATCGGTCATCATACGGTGTGTGTCACGCATCATGTGTTAACAATTTAACATTTTTAACTAGTGTATGATGCATCTTGGGGGTAATTATGAATTTACAAGTTACAACCATGCAAGTAACACTCCTTAAAACTACGTGTAATTTACGTTGTCACAATTCCATTCACACAATATCCACAAAAAATCTTATTAGAAGCTATTTAAATGAAGCTTTACCTGTTTTTATGAAAAACTGAATTGCTCTCTTCCAAATAATTGACAAATTTTTATGTTTTATGTGATTCTGAAAAAACACAAAAATGACTCAAAGTACAAGTTTAAATTTTAATAATGAAAATTGCTTTTTTGTTCAACTTCAAAATTGTAACAAAATTTCAAATGGCAGCCAAATTGAAAAATAAAGCAATGAAATATTCATTCAAAACCTTTTAAATAACACTCATAAAACGACAGGCTACAGACGCTTGTGTTAAAATAGAAATGGCAAACATGATCTTTACCACGTAGATTACATTAAAGATAACGTAGATTACAAGTAAAAAAAAATACAAGATATTTTATCAAATTACTTTAACAGCGGAATATTTCAATCAAGTATTGAAGATAAACATATTTATTTTGTTTAAAATGTTAATTTCCCATTCTTGTTTTGACAAATGAATTTCATAACGTAAATTACACATTCCATTTCGACAATAATAACGTCTCAAACTTTTAACTAAGAAAACACCAGTCACGAAATATATATACACGTGGACAAATAGACGTGATGTAACGTCTTATGTCAATTAACATGTAGTAATATTCATACAGATTGTTTTTCTGTTTTGTTAAGTAATCTACATTACAATCGGCAAACTTCACACAGAAAGTCTATTTTGTCATCATTTTCAACGCAAAAATTTCTGTTGCTGTTTCAAAATCTTCCTGTGATATTTCAAAACTTCTGCCACTTCTACCATGCTTACTAGGTTCAGAGCTCGGGCTCAGTTTCATTTGCAGTTTCATTCTCAACTGAATCACATGCCATATTTCTTTGAATCGACTTTTTTAACAAACAAGCTTCTGACGTATTGTGGTACTTTGCCTCAAGGCAGTCGGAACATTAACAAGAAGTTGTTGATGTCGCTATTATACCTTTCTCCATTCCAATCACACAATGGATTTGCATTGTTCCTTTCACTGGCTGCAGGTTTCGGTTAATTTCTGTCAATGATTCGCACTTAGTAGTGCAATCTTCTGACTTTACAAATACATATTCAGCACTGGTGTAGTATTGCTGTACTTTGTCAAAATAATCACACGCATCTTGGACAGTTATTTTCCCCTGCTTAATGGCAAGATCAGCTGTTCGCTTGGATGTTCCGCCAATGCCGTCGCACGGACCTTTGCCGTGCCCTGATTCGAAGAAGTTCCAGACAGCATTTACTCCAAACACATTTTCGTGGTCAGAAACGATGTAAAAGGAACTCTTATTTCGATACTGAGAACTAGGGCTGTCAGTCCAGTAATGAACAGTTTTCAGAAGCGGGACTTTCATTTCCATCATTGGCATCAGCTGATCTAGAATTGCGAACACTGTTCCAAAATTATGGGCTAAATCATCCGACACGAAAACATAATTATCGTGTGTCAGTGTTCCATCTTCTGCTCTGTAGTAAGTAACTACTGGGTGGAGAGTAACTGCAGATGAATTCCAGTATGCGCTCTGTACTTCTTCTGCAGACGTGCAAGTAAAATTTTCAGCAAAATCCATCTGGACGATGGCATGTCCCTGAGGTAAGTTCTCCTTTAGATTGTGCAGAGCTTTGTATTGGAGTTTCACCCTTGCAACGTGTTCTTGGAATTCAACAATTTGAATCTGTACGGCAGATATGAATTCTTCTTTCGTTATCTCTTTTTCTATGATCTTTGTTCTCTTTTTCCCGTCCGGCATTTCAACTTTCTTCCACTGTTCATACTTGACCATTTCAACGTTTATCTCAGAACAAATTTCATTAACGTTGATGCTATTTTCCTTTAATTGTCTGGCAAACTCGTCAGGGCTTGACGGGACTTTAGCTCCCACAGATTTCATGTTCTTCAAAGTCAGGGCCATGTTCTGATGTTTTTGGCATAAACACGTATTTCTGGAAATGAATTTTGTCAAACAAATATAATTGGGCCTTAAATGACAAAATGTGGCAAGTGATATTTTTTCAGATGTTTCTGTTGCAAACTTCATGTGCAAGCATGCCATACTATCATTCAAAACTCGTTTTTGCATGTGTCCGTTTTCAGCTTTCTTCTTGTCGTTCTTTCCTGGCATCATACGACTATTGTCGTCCCTTTCTAGGAATTCAATAACTCTCCTACGCAGGGTTTCTCTTGCGTGTACTTTTTTCTGAATCTTTGGTAAAGTTTGATTCTTTTCGAGCAAAATACTTGTTTTGTGATGCTACCGCCAACACATTTTCTCATTCTGTACTTCAACAATTTTCCCGAGACTATCCTTGAAATTAACTGCTTTCCTTTGATTCCATTTTCTTTCCATGCGCCTTTCAGTTCATCTGTTAAAACATTTGCTAAAAGCAGCCTCCGCTGAATGTTTTTTGGCATTTTTCTAGGCGTCAAACCCTCTTCCCTTATCTCTGTAGAGGTCCGTTTCCTGGGTGTCAAGACTTGCTTTCCAGTCCCCAAGTTGACTGATTCTTCGGTTTTAGCATTTTTGGTTTTGGTCAAAAGGCGCTGATATCGTTTAGATATTGTCTTAACTCTGCGATTCAGGTTTCTGTTTTCCTCATTAAGCTTTTCAATTGTCCTTCTGCATTTTGCTGTAGCTCGACTTATCCTACGTCTGGTGTGATTTCGTTGCTCAATAACAGGAAGTTTAACAATCATAGAAGTGGTTGAAGTCACAATTGTTGACGTTACCTCTGGGTCCTGAAGAGATTCTATGTTAAGTTTTAGCTTCTTGTTTTCTCTGTGCTTTCGAACCGCCTCTATAACTTTCGTCTCTCGTTTGCCTTCTTTTTGGATCGCTCTGCTATGGGTACATAGTAGCCTTTAACACGAGCCCTTTCTTTCCTAAATTAATCCTCCCCTTCCCGTAACTTCTTTCTTTCCCTATATGCCCTCTGTATTTCTGCTTTTGATTTTCTTTCACAATCATATCAATCAAAACTGAAAATGTTTTAAATTTGTTTTTCTGTGAATAATTGAATAAAAATAATACAAAAAACCATTTATTTTATTATGCAACTCTACATTAATCTAAAATTTTATCATCAAATACCAAAAAATCACTTCATTTTGTAAAGTAAGCTACTGAAAATGTTTTTGTTTTTCTGTGAATAATTGAATAAAAATAATACAAAAAACCATTTATTTTATTATGCAACTCTATTAATCTAAAATTTTATCATCAAATACCAAAAAATCACTTCATTTTGTAAAGTAAGCTACGTTCTGTAAAATGGTAATAAACGTTATCATCTCTACTTTGGATCTTTTAGACAATAGAAATTTGGTATTTATCTAAATAGTAAACGAGAGATAAACACATTATTGTGGATCTTATTTTCAACCTTAATTATGAGTTATAATTAACTATTCCCTTTCCATTTTATCTGCAGTCTTTATTTTTTGATACCTTAAGTAAGCTACATGATGAAGACAAAATGTAGTTCCGTAAACTATAATATTGCACAAATCAAAGGGTTTGCTATAACAAATTGAACATTTAGTTTAAAGAATATTCATAGTAATCATAGAAATTGTTTATCTTGAATTGTTATTATTTAATGGCAATGAAATAAAATCATTTTCAGAACATAGCTTACCATACCATTTTCAGAATGCATGACATATATTGTATATGGTCTCAAACACAATATATTTACCATTTTGATAGACTTAACAGTTGTCATATGTAACAAGGCGTATTTTTAATCTGAATTCAATAGAAAATAAAACAATTCCTACCTTAAAACTCACAATGGGGATGAGCGCGTTATTGATAATTTTTAGACATTGAAATTTCCCTTCAACACAACTTCAAGGACGTGACATAATAGGAAGTAATAGGTGATGGTTGTAAATTGCAAAAACGAAACCGATCATCATCATATAAAAGCTAACAGTTTTATATCACAATACCAATAGTATGGCAACGAAGATTACAAAACGTAAATTACAATTAGCCGATTAATACCTAAACTCACCAGTTTTTGTTCAAATGAATGTTAATGTTTGCTTTAGAAATAGTCAACACGCTACGTATTTTAAAAACGCACATGGGTCTGAACGAATACGTTTACTTTAATAACCGTTTTCAACATCACGTAGCTTACATGCTTAAAACTACGGATCAAAAACGCAGATTGCAGACATCCGCAAAAGATATTTTGTATCCAGATAACATCGGTATGTATATTATATCATTGACCAATATAAAATGAGATTTTTTTAATAATAACACTGAAAATAAAGGTTATTAAACATTAGAAATGACATATCATTAGTCGACAATGTAGCTTACGCACTTTTTGACGACATCAGGCAGAGTTACGAAAAAAATAGAATAAATCTTTATCGTGGCCTGTCGCATTTTAAAAACAGTCATATACATGTGTATCATGATTTGATGTTGTTTTAAAGAGATTTTGAAATAAATAGAATTTTTTATAAATGTGCAAATATAAGATAACGCTTTGGCGACATGCAATTTTAAGAAATATTCAACATCTTTTGGCTTCCCACCTTTTAAAATAATGACTTCTAACGTTTATTTTGTGTTGTGTTTACATGTACGATCACAGTTTAGTTTTATAAAAAACATAAAACGTTCCAATCACGCCTTGTTTACTTCGTAGGTTTAGGAGACATATATTCTGTACAGAAGGTTGCTTATTCTGAGAACAGGTGTGAAACAACAAGAGGCCCATGGGCCACATCGCTCACCTGAGCAACAATGGCTAACTACTTTGACTAATAACACTTTAAATAATTAAAAAATAGACAAATTTAATATTTAGCAAAGTTAAGTACCATAATTTTCTGATGTAAGATTTAATATTTTATAGAGGAGTGGGGGTGAAAATATATTGTGATATATAAATTAATATATATAACACTGGTATATTATTTCCTGCAGTTTTTTGCACATATGTGAACAGTAATAGCTCTTTAAAGATAAAAAATTTCAAACATTTTCTAAGATGTATATCAGTTTAAAAATCAGCACCCATTGTGGCCCTACCTTATCATGTGTAATCATTATTTGAACAAGTTGAATCTACACAATTAGAGGATGCCAACATTTTATTTCATTAATTTTTGTTTCAGAGATCATGCAATAAATATCTGGTTTATATCATGATGAAAATACTGGATAAGGGGTTACCATGCATTTACCTGCAAGATTTTTTGTTTGGTGTATTGGTATTTATGAAAAAAAAAAACGAACTTAAATTAGCGTAATTTTCATTTTCTGAGCAATAATAAGATTTAGAAAAACATTCACATCTAAATGAATGTTTTTTTGTGTTAATTTAAGATGCTAAGCTCTATAAATACACCATGCCGATGAGATACATTTCATTTTCACAGCTGTTATCTCATACCTGAAAGTTGACAAAGTTTGACGGACAGAGGGTAGCCAGATAGTCTGGAAGCCAGTACGAAGTGTTTGAACTCTGTGGCATAGTCGTTAAGGCCACAGTCAAAAACTAAAATGGTCTTAAATTCCCTGAAACGATTGTTGTTTACCTGGCCTGAACTCATGTGACGTATTATAACCTTACAGTCTAGGGACCAACCAGAGCAAAATGTTTGGGAGACTTCAATTCTCCCTAACAGAAAAATAGGGAGAAGTTTTAGAAATCATGGAGACCTCCATTACTTGACAATGGCATAACGCTAATGATGATATACACAGATTCAACCTTTAATAATTTAAATTGGAATAGAAGCAAGTCAATACAAATTAAAAACAACTTTTAAAAATTTAAAAAACTTATCCAATTTGTTAAATTTAAATGTAATTTAATGTTATTAAATGTTGTTTATATAAAATCATGTAGAGCAGATCGTATTTCATCTGACTGTTGGATCACATGTTACGCTTAGCCAATCATATTATCGCAGCAGCCTGTTTGTAGCTTGCAGTTGAACAGAAAACACTCAAAGTATTTTACACCGATTCCTTTGGAATATACCCTAATTTATTTGGATTTATCGTCGGATATTAACACGGAACATAAACAACTTTGTGATAGCTGTTATCGTGAGTAATTGGCTAACTTTAATCCACGTGTGTTGTGTTTACAAGACACGGCTGAGTGCCTTGACTTTTAACCTTTACTTACATGTGATATTAATAGACTAGAAATGACTGGAAGAAAGCGAAAACAGGCAAGCCAACCCGTACGAAATGTTCGTACACGAAGTGAAAATCCACGTTGGGATGAAAACGAGCCGGAAAATTGGTCGGTGACCGAGTTAATTCGGAGACTAAGAGATGCAAGTATCTTAGTGCCAGCTTCTTTGAAAAAGTCACAATTGATTCAAATATATCGAGACAATGTTGTAAATTAAAATCAGTCGAGAGACAGAACAATACCAAGCGAGGAAGGAATTGACTCTAATGAGATCCAAAATGGCGATGTCTTACCCATACTTCCGGCAACTTCATCTGTCGTTATCGAAAGTGAGGCTGGGCGGATGTCCACTGAAGCGAAAGTAGACCCGCTCAGCCATGCTGTAGAAAACATACAACAGTCATTGGTATCATTGACGAACGCGGTTAGCAGCATCCAGGCTCTCAACGGGAACAGAAACCAGGCAATGACGTACGGAACAACAACCGACCTAAATACACGGGTCTCTTCGGATTCTGTTCCGTTTATAGAGACGGTGTCCACAACTCTGCGTAACAACATTATACAAGGTAAAGATGTTAATTTGGCTACTTTACTTTTGCCCTGTGAAAATGAAGAAAATCCAAGATAACGAGGGTCAAGTCATATTAATCAAACCAAATCACGATGTCAGACTGCAGAGAAATCTATCAATAAGCGAATTTATCCTGGCTTTCTCCAAGTTTAAAAACGTTATGTGTAAAGTTTATCCTGAGAGACGACAAGAGTTGGATGCGTATGAGAGGGACATCGTAGAGATGGCGTCCATGACGCGTGGGCCAGCTTTTTACGATTATCACAAGGCCTTTTCCGCAAGAGCAAGTGCCCTGCTCCATCAAAGAAATATAAGAGTAGATTGGTCAGTCAGAGACACTAAATTGTTTACTTCCATATTCGCGGGTCAAACTGTGATTAGATGTGACAGCTGCAACAGTTTAACGCACACAGCTCATTTTTGCCCAAAAGCTAAATTAAATCCTGCCCAAAATAACCCTATGCAGTCTAAATACAGAGGATCGTCCAATCAATTTGATGTTCAAGGCAGACCGCGATTAACACACAAAGGAAAAGAGATATGTAACAATTTCATTGGAGAAAATGGCTGTAACAGACAATCCTGTAATTTAGTTCATATCTGCTCAGCCTGCAAGCTAGGGAAACATGCATCTATTCAGTGCAAAACCGCTGTTAGACAAAAAGACGGAAATACAACGGAAAAACAGTGACTAGAGAATACATCTACAAAAACGGATTCTTGTGTGAAGAGAAATACATGTGTAACGCCAATTAACATCATGGCCTTTAAACTTGAATTACAACACCACCCAGATAGAGATTTTGTGAATACTTTTATCAATGGTTTGGAAAGAGGATTTGACACAGGAATTGCCCAATTACCAGCTACAACATTAGAATGCAAAAGTCTAAGTTCTGCTAGAAAGAATCCTGATGTAGTGGACAATTTACTCAAATATGAATTAGACATGGGATACTTAGATGGACTGTTTAAAAAGCCACCCTATGACATATATCGTATAAGCCCGATTGGTGTGGTGGAAGGAAAATATTCGAAGAAATATAGATTGATAGTCGATCTATCATCACCTCACGAACACATTTCTGAAGTCAGTATCAACAGTCTTATTGATAAGGAAGATTACTCACTCCAGTACGTTCGAATTGATGATGCTATTAATATTTTGAAGTTATTAGGTGATAATTCACTTATGTGCAAGACAGACATTGTGGATGCTTTCAAATTATTGCCTTTATCTGCATCTGTGGAACCCTACTATGGAATAAAGTGGAGAGATAAATATTATTTCTACAAAAGATTAGTCTTTGGGTGCAGAAGTAGTCCAAAAATTTTTGACATGCTTTCTCAGGCTGTCTGCTGGATTTTGAGCAATAATTACCATATTAAGCATATATTACATTTGTTAGATGATTTCTTGACTATTGACCCAACAGGCGATGAAGGATTCCGAAGCATGGCGGTGATGACAATGGTGTTCAACAAATTAGGAATTCCAATATCAGAGAAGAAAACAAAAGGTCCATGTGATGAAATGGAGTACCTGGGAATAATATTGGACTCATCTAAGATGGAAGCACGCATACCTATAGAGAAAGTAGAGCGCCTATTCTTCCTCATTGGGAATTTAAAGTCAAAACGTTCATGTACAAAACGAGAGCTTCTTAGTATTTTAGGCCATTTCAACTTTGCAGCACGCATAATACCAGCAGGAAGATCTTTTACTTCCTATTTACTAACATTGGCACATTCTGTAAAGAAATTACATCACCATGTGAATTTAACGAAAGAATGCAGAAATGATCTGGTTATTGGGAGACATTCTTAAAGCAATGGAATGGAAAGTCTTTCTTTTTGGATGAAAATGTGACCAGCACTTCTGATATTTGCTTATATACAGATGCTTCTTCTACCATGGGATTTGGAGGCTACTACGAGGGAAAATGGTTTCAAGGAAAATGGCCGTCAGAAATTCAAAATTTAGGAGATGACCCCTTATCTATGGCTTTGTTGGAACTTTATCCTATCGTGGTTGCAGCTGTATTATGGGGCCACAAGTGGTCGGGAATGAGAATTAAATTCTGGTGTGATAATCTTGCCACTGTTCAAATCATTAAAAAACGTAGATCAAAATCGCCAATGATTATGAAATTACTTAGAAAACTAACTTGGATATCAGCCATTGACAATTTCATTATTTTATGTGACCATGTTCCAGGAAAAATAAACATTATCGCTGACTCTTTATCTCGATTCCAGATGGCACGATTCCGCAAAGTAGCTCCAGCTGCAGCAGCAACTCCAACCCCAGTTCCACCCCTACAAGAGTTAATCCTGTATTAGAAAGAGAATCTAGGATGTTGTGCGAGTCATCCATTAGTGATAATACCAGGAGTACCTATAGAACTGGATTTACTATATTTTGTCAATTTCTATCGTCCATTGGAATTGAAGCAAGGGATTATCATCCTCCAGAGATTTCTGAGCAGATCTTGATATACTTTGTTACCCACTGCTGCAAAATGCTCAAATTGAGTCACAGTACTATCAAATTGTATCTTGCGGCGGTGAGATTCCATTACATCAAGGCTGGAGTGCCAAATCCCTTGTGTTCGTCAACAGATAATTGTGTGAGGTTACAAACAGTGATGAGAGGAATTCAGAAGCAAAAGTGCACAAAGGAGAAAAGAAGACCCATAACATACAGTGTGTTAGTTCAAATTCATAATGCATTACAAAGAGGAATGTTCGGAGCATTTCTTGATACTATGTTGCAAGCGGCTTGTTCCACAGCATTCTTTGCCTATCTTCGACGTGGGGAATTTACCGTAAACAACGTAAAACAAGACAATATACTGCGTACGGAAGACATGGTTATGGATACTGAAGGAACAGCTTTCACTCTCATTCTGAGAAGATCCAAAACCGCCCCTTTTAGAAAGGGAATACAAATCCGTTTATTTCAATCCGGTCAAACCGTGTGTCCAGTGCAGTGTATGAAAAAGTACATGATGTTCCGACGAAGCTGGTTCAACCGTAATGTGTCCTCGGCATTATTCGTAGATGAGAGTGGAAATCCTTTATCAAGACATTTATTCATATCAAAACTGAAACAGATTCTAAAATCACTTGGTTTTGCTGATGAGAAATTCCAGGGACATTCATTTAGGATTGGAGCAGCTACATCCGCGGCCGCAGGCAAGGTAGAGGATCACCTGATCAAAACCTTGGGAAGATGGAGTTCCGATTGCTATAACAGATACATTCGATCCGATGACCAAACTTTATCGCGTGCTCCGAAATTAACAAGCTATGTGTTGTCTATAAATTCTAAAACTATGTGAATCTGGTGTATTGATTTTCAATGATTACTTACTTTGCATATGTATTGGCAAATATCTCACGATTGTTGAAATGGACTGAAATTTGTTATTGTTATGTGTAGCTTAGATAATGACTTTGCATAGGTGTTATCCTTTAACTGCAGTCACTATGTACTTAATTGTTGCATGATACAATGTTTAATTATTTTGCTAAATTTGTACTGTTTGTTAATTGAAGGAATGTTTCTTATATTAGTTGATGAAGGTGTATTATCAGATCAAGAGTGGTGGTGATCAACCCAATTCCTTTTGGGGCTCTCAGCTATTACAATTTACATTTATAATAACTTCGTTTGGGCATTTCACACATGGTCAATTGGCCATGTGTTATTATACCCCAAAAGAATTGTACAATGTTCACTCATTTTGTCATCAGTACAAACACACGCACACAGGCCATCGGCCTCATCTGCACAAGGCCATCGGCCTTACACTTGCTTTTCAAGGCCATCGGCCTCACACACTCGGGGTTTTCATCCCAAATCAGGTACAAGCCATCAGCTACTACATATCAGGCCATCGGCCTTCTACATCAGCCATCGGCTACTACATATCAGGCCATCGGCCTTCTACCTCATCTACATC
>WFKH01008893.1:0-10747 GCA_016163765.1 Magallana hongkongensis
CTCTAGTTTCCAAATTGTCTAACCATAGTATGTTATACACCATCTTTTGCACATATTAAATTCTTCTTAAATGTAATAAAAAGAAGTGGATTAGATTTAATTCGGTTAGTTTGATGCATAGTTATATGGTCAATTTTGCAGATATTATATAATCAATAAAATCGTTAAACGATAAATTGCTTTTATATGTTATTCCCCTTTTGTTCCTTGTTATTATCTGAAATTTAATTTTGACACCTGCTACATAAATCTAATATTAATATAGGTTGTAGGCATGCCTCCTTCCCTATCCCCGATAGGAGTGTACTTTTCTATTTAGCGGATTGACCATATGCAACTTTTACATAGATTTCTTATTTTTTTACTCTAGTTAAGTGTATTACAATGTGGTGTGGCTGTATTTCTAATAACAGTTGTTTATACATCCCAAATATATTAAACCTACCGTTTGCAACATTAACTTGGATCTATATGACAGTAAAGCATTAAAATCATTTGCAATCTTTTAAACCATAAAAGAATTTAAACAAAACCTAATTAGCAATAAAATCGCAGTTTATTTCGAAATAGGTAGTACCTATAACACTTAACATTTAGCACAGATGCTTGATCCACCTTTAATTTTATCTGCAGAAATATAGCGCGAGATCACTGTGACGTAAGCATTCTCCTTTTGCTTTGTTACATTTCTCGACAGAATAGGAAGCAATGAGGTGTGTAATAGCACGCTTGACTCTCATCAAAGCTTGAATGATACTCATAACGTGTCTTAAAAGCCCGTGAAACCGTCAATTACGTTTTCAATGTCAGCCATTTCTGGCATAGCACTAAGAAAGCTAGAGAATATGTTGAGAAGCTGTCAAATATTTTGCTTGATAAATCTGTAGGTTATGCTTGTTCTTCTTTTGTGCACAGTGGTTCTTAGATCTCGCTATTAATATTTGATTTACTAAAGAATAGTAAGGGTTAACAGCTTAAGAAGAGAGACAGTTCGAATTTTAGAGAGTTGAGTTTTTGGATGTGTTAATGCATTTTTTTTACATTCAAAAGGTGATATGGAAAAAGAATGAAGCTTTAAACAGACTACCTATACCTTCCTCAGTTTACTCAGATAATTATGACCTCTGCGGTTCAATCTACGCTACAGATGGCATATTTCCCGCCAGAAATGCCGGTACTCAAATTTTTCATTCATCAATGGAAGTCTCACCCTGGATCAAAGTAGATTTGAAAGAAATGCTAGTTATATCCTTTCTCCGTGTGTATATGAGGACAGATAATGAAGGTACATGTAGAGTGTTTTTACAATTTTTTAAGTATATGTACCTTAAACTGAAAGAGTACCATAGAGTACATTAGACAAGTTTAGCCTCTTTCCAATTAAAAAAAACTGCTTTCAATTTCGATTCCTCTTTGTTGTGCTATATAATAAAACGACACATTGTATTTATTGATTTACTAGCATAGCTTACACGTGAATATAAAAGTTTAATTCTGAACACATTTTCTTTTAGAATTCTTTTAAATCGTATGAACGCAAATTTAGTGATTCTCTACAATATGAGATATGATGTGCATTTGATATTACAAATTCAGACAGGATATTTAAATTGGTTAAAAAACTATACCATTTTGTATTTTTATGCTAACAGATTTTAAAAATGTATAATAAAAATGTTCAAATAGTACACGTTTACGTTATATGATGTAAACCACAGATATTCTAGTCAATACTTGTTACATTGTACTATCTGACAAGGTCATTGTATCGACCATAGAACTTGCGTAAAGATGATTTTAATTGAGGTTCTTGATATTCTTGTTCCAACAACTTGTTTGTAAGTAGCTTGCCTCGTTTAATGAATGGTACATATGTAGAGCATGCTCTTGCATAACGAATAAGCTGAGATACATAAACCCAATAAGCAGGTGATGATGGTATATTGCTACATAAGTAAGGGAAGTTGACGCTAGAGAAATTAAAATCATCACGTTTATCATATAGTTTTGTTGTTAGGTTACCATTAACGTCTTTATCTAGTAAAATATCCAAATATGAAACAGATGTTTCGGAATATGTGGTATTTTTTATTTCAAGCTCAATGGGATATATTAAGTTAACATAAGAGTGAAAGTAACAGTTGTTGATGGATAAAACATCATCAATATATCTAAATGTGGATTTGAAGGCCACAGCAAGAGCTTTATTCTTTTCTTGCACAAGCTTTTGAATAAATTCTGCTTCATAAGAATATAAAGATAAGTCAGCCAAAAGAGGAGCACAATTTGTGCCTTTGGGAATTCCGACTGATTGTTGGAAGACCTGGTCTCCAAAAACTTCATAAATGTTATCTATCAGAAATTCAAGCATCTTTTTTATGTCAACTTCAGAGTACTTGTGTGTGCAATCAGAATGGTTTTTAACAAAATATTTGTTTAGATTTCCAATGACAAGGTAAGAAAATTTACGATTTCCATTTTTATTAAAGAAACAGCTGTCGATGATATCAAAAAGCCTAGATTTTAATTTGTCATGGGGAAGGGTTGTATAAAGCGTTGAAAAATCGTAGGTTTTGATGTTATTGATTTTGGTAAGATTTTGTGACCTCAAAGTTTCTAATTCTTTAGAGTTTATAAGTATCCTTATCTGATTAGCACCGCTTCTGGAGTATATTGTTGTACAGTACTCTTGAAGTTTCTCCTTCAGAACTGTAAGAATTTTAGTAAGGAGTAAAGAAAGAGGCTTGGAAGAACATTACTGGAACCTGCTATATATCTTTTTTTTATATGGATTTTTGTGAAGCTTTGGAATCCAGTATAAATACGGAAAATCAAATTCATTTTGTTTATTGGGGATATTAAAGATATCCAAAACCTATTTATGATTTTAAAGTATTTCCTGCTTGGAAAGGCTGCTATGGGTGTAAGTAGGATTACCATATGTAGAATTGAAACCCAGTTCTTTTAAAATGCAATTAATATAATGTGCCTTACAAACAAAGAAGATGTTGTTACATGCCTTGTCAGCAGGGCCCAGTACATACTAATCGTACTCTATCTACTTTTCTCACTTCTGCTTTATTGAAAACAGAAGGATACATGGTTTTCATGTGGCCTCTCAGTCGTTTAATACGAAATTTTAATATGCATCTGATGCTTTTAACCCACTCTGACAAGGTGTCAGGGCCTTCTTTTTCAAATTTGGCACATCTCTTGGCGTAATCTTAAACAGAATTCATAATATGTATAAAATTACGACGCCATGTGAAGGATCTAGGATCCCTAAATTTAGGTCCTTTCATAATAAGTGATCTTATGTCTTCATTGTTTACTATATTAATATCACCAGTGCTTATTGCTTCACAAGAAGAACTACCAAGTTAAAAAATTATAAATTTCTCTATTTTTATATTTTTCAAAAAGAACTGATTGTTTATCAATTGTTATTAACAAATCAAACTGTCTCAAAATCCATTCTTCAACATCATTCCATAACTCTTTTATTACAGTACATTCATAAAATGAATGTCCAATACTCTCTTCATCTCTTTTACAGAAAGTGCATACAGGAGACTCTGCTTTTTTATTTTGAAAAGATATTTATTTGTCGGAACAATTCTATGAAGAATTTAAATATGTAACCAATGTAGTTTTGATTCTTGCGTAGATACAAAAGGAAGTTCAAAAATTTTGTTCCAGTTTTCCTGTGCATAGATATGACCCTTTTCTCTCCGTTTTAATATAGATGTACATGTTTCTCTCTTTTTATCTAATAATAAGTTGTACATAAGTTACCTTTACAATTATCAGTAAACAGTAGGATATGATTAAGGATAACAGGTCCATATTCTTTTATGATTTGTAAGTTTGGTATGTATAAATCTTGTGTATGACATGTGGTGATAACGAACATGGTTCAAATTCAAAAGTCCAAAGGAAAATTACAAAACAAGAGCAGAGCGAACACGGACCTCTTAAAAAATATAGGTAGGATCAAGTGCCATGGAGGAGTGAGCATCTTCTGCTTACCAGTCACACCCGCCGTGTGCTCTTTGTCGTAATCGGGAAAAACGGAAAAGTCCTTACACATTTAGGTGATTAATTATGGTCTAACAATTAGTATGAAAAACGTCAGGCAGCATGCGACCAAGTGGAAGATTGTTTGCAATCTGGTCCTTACATCAGTTCCTATACTTGCATATTCAATAAATTTTGTCATTGGATTAATTTGTTTCAATTTTTCAAAGCTTATAACTGTTTCATCAATATTAAGTAAATCACCAACAAAAATAAATCCTGAATTAGCAAAGCTTTTAAAAAATATTGATTTATTGTCTACTGTGATTTTGAGATTGTACCATATATGTTCATTCATAACCTGGGGTTTACTTAACACATTTTGCTCCTGTATTTTTAACCAGCTGAGAAACACCTCTTTCCAGAAAGAATTTTCTAAAGTTTTACATAAACTATATGAATAATCTGTGCCATTCCTCCATATTTCTGTGTTTTTAATTTTCAAAATGGATTCTATGGAAGCTTTATCCATTTTGTCGTCAGGCAATAGTAAATCGTTTAAATATATTATGACAAAGGTAAATAAATGTCTACACGCACATTATGGGATATTAGCTAAAATTTATTGATTATTTGAATATGAATAAAAACAAACAACTTTGTTCCAACATGGCGATTCCAAATACAAACTTTCCCTTGTCTAGTAACCCTACGCCTTGTGGGCTGAGGTAGTGAATTTAAATGTCTAGTTGCAAGTATATGCATGTTATTTTTGCCCAGAATACTTGTATCCAAATGTTTTGAAAGAATGTAAGTGTGGTTATAAATCAAATTGTAGCTTAAAAAAACAAAATGTAAAACCCTATATTTTTACATAAATAATCTACACTTGAAAAACCAATATTAAATCCAAAACATATAAACATTATATCATAATTATTTATTCTGAGAGCAAGGTATATGAGTCTGCAATGTTTCCATTCACAAAGATTGTTCCTCTTTCATTTATTTAATATTAAGAAATAGTTTAGTGCCAACCATCAATACATTTTTGATTATCTTTTACATTGTAAATAATCAGATACATGCCTTGATTAAAAGTCATAGCATTGAACATGTACATTATTTACAAATAACATTGGTATAATTGCCATGTATGCGCACCTTTGCAGGTAGAAGCATTTTAAGCACGCCGACGGATATATGCGTTATATTTACAAATAAAACAACGTGCATCACTTTTTGTTTCGTTACATATGGAGTCACTCACCAGAGGTAGATATGATTGTAGAATGATATTGCTAAGGATATCAATAAATATATCAAAAAGACACTTGAAGCCATAATTCATCGACGTAAACACAAGGTCATTTGGGCAAATTTAAGGTCACTGGAAGGAAAGTGCAAATTTTGTGTCCGATCTATTATAAATGTTTCTTATGGAGAATCATTTAAAGTTCTTAATTTACACAAAGATTGATAGTGATCTGAGGCTGTGTCATAATTTTGACCCTAGGTCATTTTAACAAGTTCAAGGTCATTGGAAAGAAAAAGTTCATCATTTTGTTAGGTCTATACCTTTCTTATAAGAGTTCCTACATCTTAAAAGATGTTCCTACTTCACATAAAGATTGCCTACGACCTGAGGGTTTGTCAAGAATTTGACTAAGGTTCAGTTGTGCAAGTTCAAGGTCATTGTTAAAAAATGCATAATTTCTGTTAAGGCAGCATATTTTGCAATGGAAAATGATTAAAACTAAAATTTGACAAGACCTCTAGTTTCCAAATTGTCTAACCATAGTATGTTATACACCATCTTTTGCACATATTAAATTCTTCTTAAATGTAATAAAAAGAAGTGGATTAGATTTAATTCGGTTAGTTTGATGCATAGTTATATGGTCAATTTTGCAGATATTATATAATCAATAAAATCGTTAAACGATAAATTGCTTTTATATGTTATTCCCCTTTTGTTCCTTGTTATTATCTGAAATTTAATTTTGACACCTGCTACATAAATCTAATATTAATATAGGTTGTAGGCATGCCTCCTTCCCTATCCCCGATAGGAGTGTACTTTTCTATTTAGCGGATTGACCATATGCAACTTTTACATAGATTTCTTATTTTTTTACTCTAGTTAAGTGTATTACAATGTGGTGTGGCTGTATTTCTAATAACAGTTGTTTATACATCCCAAATATATTAAACCTACCGTTTGCAACATTAACTTGGATCTATATGACAGTAAAGCATTAAAATCATTTGCAATCTTTTAAACCATAAAAGAATTTAAACAAAACCTAATTAGCAATAAAATCGCAGTTTATTTCGAAATAGGTAGTACCTATAACACTTAACATTTAGCACAGATGCTTGATCCACCTTTAATTTTATCTGCAGAAATATAGCGCGAGATCACTGTGACGTAAGCATTCTCCTTTTGCTTTGTTACATTTCTCGACAGAATAGGAAGCAATGAGGTGTGTAATAGCACGCTTGACTCTCATCAAAGCTTGAATGATACTCATAACGTGTCTTAAAAGCCCGTGAAACCGTCAATTACGTTTTCAATGTCAGCCATTTCTGGCATAGCACTAAGAAAGCTAGAGAATATGTTGAGAAGCTGTCAAATATTTTGCTTGATAAATCTGTAGGTTATGCTTGTTCTTCTTTTGTGCACAGTGGTTCTTAGATCTCGCTATTAATATTTGATTTACTAAAGAATAGTAAGGGTTAACAGCTTAAGAAGAGAGACAGTTCGAATTTTAGAGAGTTGAGTTTTTGGATGTGTTAATGCATTTTTTTTACATTCAAAAGGTGATATGGAAAAAGAATGAAGCTTTAAACAGACTACCTATACCTTCCTCAGTTTACTCAGATAATTATGACCTCTGCGGTTCAATCTACGCTACAGATGGCATATTTCCCGCCAGAAATGCCGGTACTCAAATTTTTCATTCATCAATGGAAGTCTCACCCTGGATCAAAGTAGATTTGAAAGAAATGCTAGTTATATCCTTTCTCCGTGTGTATATGAGGACAGATAATGAAGGTACATGTAGAGTGTTTTTACAATTTTTTAAGTATATGTACCTTAAACTGAAAGAGTACCATAGAGTACATTAGACAAGTTTAGCCTCTTTCCAATTAAAAAAAACTGCTTTCAATTTCGATTCCTCTTTGTTGTGCTATATAATAAAACGACACATTGTATTTATTGATTTACTAGCATAGCTTACACGTGAATATAAAAGTTTAATTCTGAACACATTTTCTTTTAGAATTCTTTTAAATCGTATGAACGCAAATTTAGTGATTCTCTACAATATGAGATATGATGTGCATTTGATATTACAAATTCAGACAGGATATTTAAATTGGTTAAAAAACTATACCATTTTGTATTTTTATGCTAACAGATTTTAAAAATGTATAATAAAAATGTTCAAATAGTACACGTTTACGTTATATGATGTAAACCACAGATATTCTAGTCAATACTTGTTACATTGTACTATCTGACAAGGTCATTGTATCGACCATAGAACTTGCGTAAAGATGATTTTAATTGAGGTTCTTGATATTCTTGTTCCAACAACTTGTTTGTAAGTAGCTTGCCTCGTTTAATGAATGGTACATATGTAGAGCATGCTCTTGCATAACGAATAAGCTGAGATACATAAACCCAATAAGCAGGTGATGATGGTATATTGCTACATAAGTAAGGGAAGTTGACGCTAGAGAAATTAAAATCATCACGTTTATCATATAGTTTTGTTGTTAGGTTACCATTAACGTCTTTATCTAGTAAAATATCCAAATATGAAACAGATGTTTCGGAATATGTGGTATTTTTTATTTCAAGCTCAATGGGATATATTAAGTTAACATAAGAGTGAAAGTAACAGTTGTTGATGGATAAAACATCATCAATATATCTAAATGTGGATTTGAAGGCCACAGCAAGAGCTTTATTCTTTTCTTGCACAAGCTTTTGAATAAATTCTGCTTCATAAGAATATAAAGATAAGTCAGCCAAAAGAGGAGCACAATTTGTGCCTTTGGGAATTCCGACTGATTGTTGGAAGACCTGGTCTCCAAAAACTTCATAAATGTTATCTATCAGAAATTCAAGCATCTTTTTTATGTCAACTTCAGAGTACTTGTGTGTGCAATCAGAATGGTTTTTAACAAAATATTTGTTTAGATTTCCAATGACAAGGTAAGAAAATTTACGATTTCCATTTTTATTAAAGAAACAGCTGTCGATGATATCAAAAAGCCTAGATTTTAATTTGTCATGGGGAAGGGTTGTATAAAGCGTTGAAAAATCGTAGGTTTTGATGTTATTGATTTTGGTAAGATTTTGTGACCTCAAAGTTTCTAATTCTTTAGAGTTTATAAGTATCCTTATCTGATTAGCACCGCTTCTGGAGTATATTGTTGTACAGTACTCTTGAAGTTTCTCCTTCAGAACTGTAAGAATTTTAGTAAGGAGTAAAGAAAGAGGCTTGGAAGAACATTACTGGAACCTGCTATATATCTTTTTTTTATATGGATTTTTGTGAAGCTTTGGAATCCAGTATAAATACGGAAAATCAAATTCATTTTGTTTATTGGGGATATTAAAGATATCCAAAACCTATTTATGATTTTAAAGTATTTCCTGCTTGGAAAGGCTGCTATGGGTGTAAGTAGGATTACCATATGTAGAATTGAAACCCAGTTCTTTTAAAATGCAATTAATATAATGTGCCTTACAAACAAAGAAGATGTTGTTACATGCCTTGTCAGCAGGGCCCAGTACATACTAATCGTACTCTATCTACTTTTCTCACTTCTGCTTTATTGAAAACAGAAGGATACATGGTTTTCATGTGGCCTCTCAGTCGTTTAATACGAAATTTTAATATGCATCTGATGCTTTTAACCCACTCTGACAAGGTGTCAGGGCCTTCTTTTTCAAATTTGGCACATCTCTTGGCGTAATCTTAAACAGAATTCATAATATGTATAAAATTACGACGCCATGTGAAGGATCTAGGATCCCTAAATTTAGGTCCTTTCATAATAAGTGATCTTATGTCTTCATTGTTTACTATATTAATATCACCAGTGCTTATTGCTTCACAAGAAGAACTACCAAGTTAAAAAATTATAAATTTCTCTATTTTTATATTTTTCAAAAAGAACTGATTGTTTATCAATTGTTATTAACAAATCAAACTGTCTCAAAATCCATTCTTCAACATCATTCCATAACTCTTTTATTACAGTACATTCATAAAATGAATGTCCAATACTCTCTTCATCTCTTTTACAGAAAGTGCATACAGGAGACTCTGCTTTTTTATTTTGAAAAGATATTTATTTGTCGGAACAATTCTATGAAGAATTTAAATATGTAACCAATGTAGTTTTGATTCTTGCGTAGATACAAAAGGAAGTTCAAAAATTTTGTTCCAGTTTTCCTGTGCATAGATATGACCCTTTTCTCTCCGTTTTAATATAGATGTACATGTTTCTCTCTTTTTATCTAATAATAAGTTGTACATAAGTTACCTTTACAATTATCAGTAAACAGTAGGATATGATTAAGGATAACAGGTCCATATTCTTTTATGATTTGTAAGTTTGGTATGTATAAATCTTGTGTATGACATGTGGTGATAACGAACATGGTTCAAATTCAAAAGTCCAAAGGAAAATTACAAAACAAGAGCAGAGCGAACACGGACCTCTTAAAAAATATAGGTAGGATCAAGTGCCATGGAGGAGTGAGCATCTTCTGCTTACCAGTCACACCCGCCGTGTGCTCTTTGTCGTAATCGGGAAAAACGGAAAAGTCCTTACACATTTAGGTGATTAATTATGGTCTAACAATTAGTATGAAAAACGTCAGGCAGCATGCGACCAAGTGGAAGATTGTTTGCAATCTGGTCCTTACATCAGTTCCTATACTTGCATATTCAATAAATTTTGTCATTGGATTAATTTGTTTCAATTTTTCAAAGCTTATAACTGTTTCATCAATATTAAGTAAATCACCAACAAAAATAAATCCTGAATTAGCAAAGCTTTTAAAAAATATTGATTTATTGTCTACTGTGATTTTGAGATTGTACCATATATGTTCATTCATAACCTGGGGTTTACTTAACACATTTTGCTCCTGTATTTTTAACCAGCTGAGAAACACCTCTTTCCAGAAAGAATTTTCTAAAGTTTTACATAAACTATATGAATAATCTGTGCCATTCCTCCATATTTCTGTGTTTTTAATTTTCAAAATGGATTCTATGGAAGCTTTATCCATTTTGTCGTCAGGCAATAGTAAATCGTTTAAATATATTATGACAAAGGTAAATAAATGTCTACACGCACATTATGGGATATTAGCTAAAATTTATTGATTATTTGAATATGAATAAAAACAAACAACTTTGTTCCAACATGGCGATTCCAAATACAAACTTTCCCTTGTCTAGTAACCCTACGCCTTGTGGGCTGAGGTAGTGAATTTAAATGTCTAGTTGCAAGTATATGCATGTTATTTTTGCCCAGAATACTTGTATCCAAATGTTTTGAAAGAATGTAAGTGTGGTTATAAATCAAATTGTAGCTTAAAAAAACAAAATGTAAAACCCTATATTTTTACATAAATAATCTACACTTGAAAAACCAATATTAAATCCAAAACATATAAACATTATATCATAATTAT
>WFKH01008900.1:0-13741 GCA_016163765.1 Magallana hongkongensis
CTCTCTCTCTCTCTCTCTCTCTCTCTCTCTCTCTCTCTCTCTATCTCTCTTTGCGGGGGAAGAAACATGTTAAAAAAGTTTTACAGTTTAAAAAGGCAATGAACGGAAACAATTATTTATTGTTACTGTTAGTTAAATTGTTTGATATACGGGTAGAATTCCTGGTTGTCACTTGTTGCAAGGATTATCCACCTGCCTCATACCCGTGTATTCTGTGCGTTCAAGCTAGCGAAGAGTGATTTCCTGTCAGTGCGATGGTTTCACACCTTTGTGAAAAACAATTGGGACTTAAGTCAAATACAGTTAACTTTGACAGTTATTAAAACGTGGGAAAGGGGGGGGGGTACGAAAAACGTTATAATTCGCAACTGATACGACATATGTGTAGTAGCTTCATATTCAACACACATAAAATGATATCAAAATCTTTTTATATTTTAAGGGTCAAGTAAAATTTTCATATTATGCCGTTGATCGTTTGGTATACCTACACCGTGTAGCGTGTGCTTGTCACGGACTAGGTTAATTGTCTTGAGTATCGACAGTCTCTCTCTCTCTCTCTCTCTCTCTCTCTCTCTCTCTCTCTCGTTTAGTTTATATTGAAGGTTTTAGGTTTTTTTGCGGAGGGGGTGCATCTTAAACACGTTTAACAGTTTAACAGATCGCAGTAAAATGAATAACTATTTATTGTTATTACTGTTAGTAAAATTGTTTGAAAAACAGGTGGAATTCCTGATGGTCACTCGTTACACGGATTATCCACCTGTCTCATTTATACCGGTGTATTCTGTGCGTTCAAGCGTAGAGTGATTTCCCGTCAATGCGATCGTTTCACACCTTTGTGTAAAACAATTGGGACTAAAGTCAAATACAATTTACATGTACCTTGACAGTCATCAAAACGTTGAAGAGGTGGAGGGGGCGGTTACGAAAAACGGTATTCGCAGCTGATACAGTAACTACATGTACATTTGTGTTGTAGCTTCATATTCAACACACATAAAATTATATCAATATAATTTAGTATTTTAAGGTTTGAGTAAAATTTTCATATCATGCCGTTGACCGTAGGTAAACGTTCTCCGTGTAGCATGTGCTTGTCACGGACTAGGTTAATTGTCATGAGCATCTATAGACTGTGCCGTAAAACGAGCTACAAAATAATATGGATTAAAAACATTTTTGTAGTCGGAAATGTTTAAAATCATTAAAAAATCAAAATATAATATTTCATAGTTCTTACCTTCTCCTTCATGTAAATTATATTATAAAAATGATTAAATATTTTTGAAATAATAGCTATATCCACAGTTACATGAAAATTATTACGGGTGCAGATGATTCTTTAATAAAAAATTCTCTAAAATAATTGATAAGAAGTTTAAAAACATGCATTAAAAATACGTAATCATTTTATGTGAAATGAAAACAATACATCAGACATATCCAGTATAGAATGACTCTCAGTGTTAGGTGGCCGTCTTATTGTCTAATAGCATACAGGTAAAAATCTCCGATCACCTTGTTCAACGGTAGGTCACACCGCCGCGGTTTAAACATGGCTACAACGAGGACCGCGATGAATTAACCGCGATGGTGTAACGCGGAAAGGATTAAATAACCGCGGGGGGAGCGCGGTTAAATACGGGATCCGCGTTGACGGTACTATAAGAGCAAAGTATATAGATATAAAAAAGATTTATGACATCCCAGATAAAATCTTACAAATTGAAGATTAATTAACAAAACCTTATGAAGTTTTGGTAATTTAAACGCAATAAGTTACATGTATCTACTGTGATGTAATTGTAATTACTTCTAAAAGCGATTTTTAAAATCATGCATGGTATTTTTGTTGACATATTTTCTTTTCTTTCCTTATTCAGTTCTGTTAATGTTTGATAAAAAATGCATAGTTTATGATTTCTTTTTCCTTCTTTAAATTGAAAAACAGATCTATCTAATTACCCCGAAATACTGTGGAACCATTAGATCTCGTGGTGGCTCAATTTTCGTGGATTCGTGGGTACCCCTCATCCACGAATTAACAACCTCCACGAATTAATAAATTGAGGTTTTAAAGTCATATTTCCTTTTGTAGGTATAAGAGAATACACGAACTTACGTCCCCACGAACCTTTAAATTTTAAGCAATCCACGAAAATTAGCCCCCACGAATTCTAATGATTCCACAGTAATATAAAATCATTGCACAGTAAATAGAGGGTACTTTACTATATTATATATATATTAATATTTGTTCATGTTTACTTGTGAACGAAATTTATTCTGAACTTTGATATGAAATCGTATTAGTGCCACTTTGACACAATTTTATTTCTAACACTTTATTGTGTAAATTTTACACTTTAATGTGTAAATGTTACACTGTAATTGAAAATGTTACACTTCAATATGTAAATTTTACACTTTAATCAGTCAATTGGGTACTTTAATATGTAAATTTTACACATTAATTTGTAAATTTTACACTGTAATATAAATAGTATAATAAATATCAATTTAATGGAACTCTGTATCGAACTATTTATTGAAGGTTTTAATGACTGGATATTTTTATCTTCTCCCGTCTTTTAATTGCGTTGTACGTATACAGTTTATAAAATGGAAAAACTGAAAATTGTCCGTGTCTACAAATATTTATTTGCTTTTTTGTTTATTTCCTCTGAAATTTAACAACTATCTGATTAGTTAATGTAATGTTATTCCGTCAAAGTCTGGACAAAGTGTCTTCCATTATTCCCCCGCGCGCGGTAATGGGTGAACTTTTAATGAGTAGATTTTGAATTTCTTACCTTTCATACCTGACCATTCTAAACCATTTGATAAGGCAGCTTTTTACTGATTTCTTACAGTGATTGTTCGTGCAATAGGTTTATCCAGCTAATAGTAATATCTATTGATTTAATAAAGAACGAGAGCGCGTGGTCGACATTTTTCGATGAAATTCAGGGTAGTTTTTATGACGCGAAGAATAAGGACATAAGATTCCACTGCTCCTAGAGAAACTTTTTCTTTTCCTTCTGGGCCCCCCTTTTTTTTTATCTCATCATACGCATAAATAAAACTTAAACTCCCGCTTATTCGTTTCCAAAAAAGTTTTTTAATTATAACTTAAAACATTTCTCTGCGTAATGCAATCATACAGTGCTACAGTTCAGATTTATTTCCAATGTTTAAATATTCAAAGAAATAAAAAAAAAAATACGAAATGACATTTGCGGTAGATATAAGGGGTGCTGCCCATTAGGTAATTGCTATCAACACACACGGTCTTGCGGATGTCCTGTCGACACACTTGGCTAAATCTGTCAATCAGTGCTAAGCGTATTGTTTTTGTTTGCTTGACAAGCGGTATGTTATTCATCTCAATCCAGGTAAATTTTAGAGGAGGTGGCAAAAAATTGGATATTTAAGATGACGTACGGCAGGAATTATATTTATTTTACTAGAATTATGTGTTGTGACTAGGTAATATCATTTAGGAAGTTATATCCTGTGATCAAGAGTCTTACAGTTATTTTGTTTTAAAGTATTTGTTTCAAATCTACACACACAGCTAAGCCAAAATTCAAACAAGAAGTGGAGATCTACGGTGCATTTCACATTACCTTTTTGAACTAAAAGTGCAAAACTACTTACAGAGAAATTGCTCTTCCCTCTACTATTTTTATCGGAATGAACCATGGCATCAAATACAAACTTACTTCATTTAAAATTAATCAAATTTAAATAATAATAAGGAAAAAAAAAGCTCACAATTTTATCAACTTATTAATAGATTGACCTTTATGCACTAATAAAACGCTGTTTTCAGTCATCAACGATTTAAAATGCAATGAAAACATTTAAAAGTCTCAAACTTTTACTCATATTATAACGGACTTGTCAGAAAATCTTATTAATTTAAAAGATAAAACCAAACGTATAGATCAATAATGTTAGATATGGCATTAAATAAGCTAATTTTAGGCCAAAAAATAATTTTCTCTTGACTTTTAAAAAAAAACTAAGGTAAATATGCCAATTTATGTCGATAAAAATTTTGAAAAATTGTTCAAATTTATTTTGGAACAAAATGAAGATATCCCGATGCACAAACTATCTGGAAGTTTGTTCTGCACTGAAAATTAGGAAGCTAAAATTACAGTATTAAAAAAAATATCAAATGTTCATTTTCTTCTTGACAACCTTCCGCCAAAATAAAGTTTCTTACTGAACTCTGTAAATATGTAATTTTTCCTGCACTATTTAATTCAGTATAACATATTTGGCATTGTAAAATATAAATATACGAGTAGAATTTATATGTGATGCAGAATTTTCGGACTAAAGGTGACCCTAAATGGCTACCCAAAAACAGAGGAACGAACGTCTTTAAGGATTACGTTTATCCAGGATTTGATATTTCAACAATCATTTTTACAAAATTCAATATCTGAAGTCAAAAATTGTTTTAAAAATACAAAATAGCAATATTATCAACAAATATCGATATTCATATCCGTGTTTTGTTTATTGGAGGAAAATATGATATGACCAAGGTAGATTTAAATTGAAACAGAGAAAATTCGCATTATTTTTTTTATTTTCTTGTTTTCGCATAAATTTTTTTTGGTAACAATATAATCGCAAAATCTAAGTTTTACATTTTACATATTTTATGGTTGTATTATCTCGTGTATAATTTCAGATTACTGGCTGACACGCAATAGGACCCCCCCCCCCAAAAAAAAAAAAAAATAAAATAAAATAAATAAATAAATAAATAAAAAACCATAAAATCATTTCCAGATAACAGATCTCAAAAATGTGATCATTGACCTTGTATTATTTTAATACCAACAAAATACAGACAATATAAGTAGTTTTAGACAATCAATAGTATCGAGCTTCCATTAGTAATTTTTTTTTAATCATCGATCATAATGTTTAGAAAATCGATGGAGGAAAATGGGAATAAATTAAATTCATAATTTGGTATTTATTTTTTTTTTAAAAATATAGAATTAGTAAAAATATACATATTTCGCTGTTTCTACCCCTCAAATCGTTTTATTATTTGTAATAATTCAAAAGTTAGAAAAACCTTGGTTAATTAAAGTGGACAATTTTGACGATTTTTTTCAATAAACATTTAGAGGTCACTAGCATAAAAAGTAGGTCATTGACCTAGTTATTTAAAAGTGAAAATTAGCACTACTATAGTAGGACTACAATGTTCAATTATTAGTTTTTCGTTCCTAATAGTAAAATTATTGTGCTCCTGAGTAAACGTAATCCTTAAATCAGAGGTGTTGTTTTCAGGATGCTCATTAAGGTTTTCCCTGTTCATTACTACCGCTTCTTTGATATCATCCTTTATAATTCCTAGTGAATTACTGTTTTTAATAAGGCTCGTTTTTAATTAATGTAACCGTTCATTTCTTTTTTCGTTGTCACATATATGGTATACACTCGCCTTGCTAAGTTTTTGGAATTGCGCGTTTAGTATGACTTGAATGGCAGGAACTGAAATGAAGGTATTGAGTGGTATTTGTTGGTTTGTAATGCATATCTGTTGTTTTTTTTCTCCGCATTTAGAAATGAGTACATCCAGGGAATTCAGTGAGTATTCTTCCTCTAGCGTACAGTTGATGTTAGGATCCAGATTATTCACGATATCTAAAAGTACTGCTAAATTGGTATCGCTCCCATTCCAAATAATAAAACAGTCGTTAAGATATCTTTTCTCTCTGTTTTTTAATATTTTCTGTGCTTTTTTTTTATTCTATTGTTGTTAAGTTTTGTTATACATCTTCTCATCAAAGTGTGAGGGTGGCATAAGTTGGCACCATTTAAGTTTTCATATCCGTTCCTTTATGTTGAAATATGTTTGCAGTTGAAAGAGAATGTGTAGTTTTATTTTGAGAACTAAACTGCTTGCCTCTAGAATTAACTCTTTACTAAAACGGCTGTTGATGATTTCCGAATATCTATTTTTCCAATATTCGAGGGCATTTGGACTGAGATCGGTAGTTATGTTTGTATATAAATACGCAACATGGCTAACCTTTATGGTGAATGTCTCAGGAAATCAAGATCATTTCGAACATAACTTTTTTTTTACTTCTGAGCATTAGCAATAGATCCATAAGGTGACTCAGTCGTTGTGTTGGAGCGTTAAGACCTCCCACAATAGGTCTAATTGTTAGATCTTTCGGTTTGATACTTGTAATGTATATATTATTGTTCGTTCTAATGGCCTCCGTAATTATTTTTGACGTATGTTTCTTAGGAAGTCCATAAAAGACACTTTCCTGGAAACTAAATCCGTTCAAAAAATCCACTTCTTAGTTGTTATGTCAGATGTATATTTTAAACATTTAAGTTTAGATTTTACAGATCTACGTGTAAAATGTACAGATTAAAGGGTAAATCTTACAAGTTTACGTGTAAATTTTACACAATAAAGGGTACAATTTACAGATTAAATTTTATAATTTACATATTAAAATGTAAAATTTACACATTAAATAGTAAATTTTACAAAAAAAATATTTTAAAATTTACACATCAAAGTGTAAAACATGAAAAATAAAATTGTGTCAATGTTGCCCTAATACGCTTTCGTACTTTGCATATATATTTTATATTTTACCGCATTTGTTATAAAAGGGGGCTTTCGTCTGATATTCTACCTCATGAAAAATCATTTTAAAAATTTTGAAACGGCAACTTATACCTCGAAACAACGTTATTTTTTCGAAAAATCATTGAAATGATTTATAAAATAAACATAATTTTATTTTTTATAAAAGGATTGGAAATAACGGATGAACAAAGAGAAACATTTTTGGAATGTCAAATGTGTACAAATGACGACTGTCAATTTAGAAACTGTACTGATTTATCAACTAGTTCCATATTCTGTAAAGGTACACCAGGTTCCGGTGACGATTTAGTTTTGAAAATATCCTTTCCACTCTTATTAGGTTTTATCTTTGTATCTATATCTGCTGTAGGAGTGGTGTATTATACAAGGTAATTATCTAAGTGTCCTAAGTGTATCATCTGATAATGATGAAAGAACAAAAAATTCTTGGAAGTTTCATCATGAAAATTAATGAAAACCTATTTAAAATATGATTTTTTACAGTTTTGCTTTATAAAATTGATAATTGACCCAGGAAAAGTTTTACTTAGAACGAGTTGTCATTCATTAAATTTAAATGTAAGATTTCGAATTTACTCTCAAAGATTGTTAATCAGATTGATTTTGGTTTATTCAAGTTATACATTTATGCATGTTTGATTAAGAATTGATTTTCTAACAGAAAATTTAAAACGACGAAGACTGATAGGACAACAAAAGTGGAAGTGGAATCTGAACCCAGGAAAAATGTTGATTCCGATGTAGATTATGTCCAGAGTAATACCTACTTTGAATTAGAACATTGTCCTCAGGGAATACCAAAGGGAAATGATTCATCGAATGAGAGTCCTTACAACAATACAGAAGAGGGTGTTTATGACCACCTAAGGGACAAAAAATCACGAAAGACAGAAGTAGAAGATACCTATCAGCATGCAACAGGTACAACCGGAGATATGTCTGAATATGATACTATGGCGAATGCAGTCAACAAAAAACAGGACGAAGAGGCTTCTTATGACTACTCACACCAAGATGCAAAGGAAACGTGTAGATCTAACTTACGCACTAACAACCTTTTGATTGACAATCCGTATAATGTTGCTACTCCAAAATATTGATTATCAACCAAACTTGATATAAACGTAAATATTGAAGCTAAGCGAAATCAGCCGGGTATTTTTCCCCCATTTTCTATTTAATTTAACAAAGAAAAGTTACGCATTTAGAAATATCTTAATTTATTACTAAATTATCATTAATTTAAATATTGCATCAGGTTGAAACAATTGGGTATGTTCTATAATTCACATTCCATTCACACTTTCTCACTCTCTTACATTTAACTATATTGGAAGTGGCTGCTTATAATGAAGTATTTCGCAAGAAAACAAAAACAACAACAGAAACAAAATAATAATATAAAAAGGTAGGAATAAAGGATAATTAATAAGACAGATGCAAGCACATAAATAAAAAAATTTTCGATCCTATCCAGACTATTTTTGTTTTTGAGCTATTTACTTTTGACCCAGAAATTTTTGAAAAAAAAAAATCTGAATTATCTATGCTGTAAATAGTGAATTCGCTGAGCCATCAAGAACTAGAGATGCATCTGCATATCTGCATCTGCATATTGACTTGTTTTATGTTCCTTGTCATTTATCACAATGCCCTTTATATCATTATTTTGCTTTATGAAATCTGATAGAATCTCAACACAAAGAAGAAATAAATAAGGTGCAACAGGGTCTCCTTGCCTGCATTATCTCTAAAAACAAAGTTGGTCTGATAAAAAACCACCTTTTAAAACTGCAGCCTTACAGTTTGTATTAAGTATCTTAACCCATCAAATAATGTATTCACCAAAACCAAGCAATTTCAAGACATTGTAAATCAAAAAAGAAAACCAAGAAATTGAATCGAAGGCTTTTTAAACGTCTATTAACACTATTAGTCCTGGAATTTTCTAAACTTCAGTAAAATGCATTAAATCATAAATAAATCTGGTATTATACAATTTATATATTGGCAAAAAAAATCTTTAAAAAATTTTTGTTCATAAATTTCATTTGTTCGGTATAGTCTTCATTTTATCTCTGCAGATACAAACTATTTTAATATTATATTCAAATCTCACTCACTTGAAATACAGTAACCGCCCTTACCCCGTTACGAAACCGTGTTTGCATAAACCGTTGCAGTTATGATACTATACCAATGATTCAAGGTTTAAATACATGTACCTGTATATATCAACATTATCAAGTGCAACTTTTGTTGGTTGATCAGACAAGTCTACAAACAATCTAGATTTTTTAAACATATTTAACTTCTATTTTTGTGGTTTTCTTCATGATGGAAATATAAAAAAAAATAGTTTGAAATATTTACAAATAGCAAATATATTAATAATGACAACTGTGCCACTTGCGTATTTGTAACACATCTTTTTTTTTCTTTTTTTTCTTATGTTAGACACTGAGTCACATCTTATGTATGTAGTAAATGTGTATGTACCTATGCTTTTGTAATGGTTCAAATAAAAGAAAAGTAATGTATTCTATTTATCTCCATTTTCAGTCTGCTTTGATAACTTTTTGTTAATTCATTTGTTTGACATCGCTCTTGACACGATGCCAAGAATGTATCGACAGTCACATAAAAAGTACAGGACCAATTTTTTTTTGTTGATAAAAAAAGCAGGAACTCATTGTCATTTTGATGAAACATGTTATTTATATATGTTACTTGTTTTATATGCGTTGAAGCTCAGGTATATAAGTGCAGCACCAATGACTTACATAAAATTAGACATATGCACACATATATGTTGTTAATAAATTACTTTGTTTTATGACATAAAATGACAGACTGGTACATACGTTTACATGAACTATCATTTTATTATCGATAACATGACATTTTAACAAACTATTAAAAGGATTAATAAAATAACCTATTACAAAAAAGTCTTAAAGTACTTGGGTTTTTTTTAGAAAAGGGAAACACCCAACATTGTAAACAAGGAAGTAGAGTAAAGAATTTATCAACACATACTATGTCTGTTCTCATAAATGTTAATGTGCATATTGAAACAGGATATCCTTTATTTAGGATTAAGGATTTTGGCCTTTTCGACACGCGGTACGTTTAAATTTTAAATGACTTCGATTTTGAGTGATTTTATATTTATAAATACGAAAAAACTACGTCACCCAGCCGACTAAATATTGACTAAAAGATTACGAAAGGTAACTGAATGGCATAACCCTGCAATATTTAATCATCCTTCAGTGCATGTAAACATTCAATCATATTCCAGGTAAGTGGCAGTTTCGTATGATTACTTGTTATCATAATGACCAATTGCATTTTGATAATTAAATGATAACGACGATTACATTCTTTTAAAAAAATGTTTAAATGCGGTTATTTCAATTACACTTGCTCTACAAAGAGGTAGATTTACTGTGTGAGTAAAACAATACATCGTGATCGTTGCCTAGTGTTGTGTTGAAAATTAAACCAAACAGATGATGCTGCAATATATAACAGTTGAATATCATCAATAAGCGAAACACAGCAACGAAAGAGGACCTTTCTACATCTGGCACTTCAGTATAAATAGATAAATGTATGTCTGAATGTATTGATACATTGTTTGAATCTATCAATAATATTACTGATACCTGATTCCTTTAACACACTATTTGCAAGACAAATACTTGGCATTTCTAATCGATTTGTGTAGTCTATTATTATATATAAAGAAATTGAATTTGGCGACGTTAACAATTTGTTTAGCCCTGTGAATTACAAATGCAAATTTTGTTTTCTTTTCAGGCTCCAGCATTTAAAGAAATGGATCAATCATGCCAATTAAATATTTTTATGTTATCGATAACAATATTGTTTACAGGTATGTCAATTAAAGATACGACTTAATATGCGAGTTTAATGTTAAAGGTTCATTATCTCAAATTAATATACGTTAGATATATTTGCAAGTCCAAGAACAACTTATACAATTTCCCTGCAGCTTCCTACGAATAATAACTTTACTAGAATTTGTTTCGTTTCTATTTTGAACAGATGTCATGTCAACGGACGATTTTTTATAACATGCTTGGTTTAATATTTAAGAGCATTGCTTAGGTCAGGGATTAACTAGAAAGGAAGACAGAAGTGACCAGCCATATTGGACAGGAGTGTACCGTAGACTGACTCCTTGGATAACTATTTTAGGTGAGTATCTGTTTGTTTTCTTTTATTACCAATTTTCAAGACCTTATTCAAGATCATCTTATAAACTCGATGATTATGTTTTGTTTTGTCGATCAGCTTTACAACTGTAAATCTACAAATTTTTTTACAGGCCTCAATGAATTTGAATTTCGCGTTCTTTGTTTGAAGGATGCTATTCCGATAACATCGAGTCATTGCAAGATGTTGTAAAAAAGACTTTGATCATACGTTCTGTTGGAATGTGTTAAGAAATATGTTTTCATGAAAAAAAGCTACAAATTCGCAGTAAAGATAGATATACGTACTGCACAGGATACAACTCAAGTCAGTTTCCTGTTTCAATCAAATTCGATCTGTATAAATATGACTTACGTTTTCTTATTTTACGTAGATGAATAGATGTTTATGCATTGAACAATACATACACGTTAGTCCCTTTAAAAGACTTTCAGCTTCTGATTGCAACTTTAAATGTGGAGGTAAATCGGACGAAATATATTTAGGAGATTGTGGAGATTGTGGTAGGGAAATCGCTTACAACGTACATGAAACTCAAGGAGGTATTTTATACATATTATGATAAAATCAAAGATACTGTATTGTAATAATAAAATATGTATACGTTTTTTTATGTAGCCGATCATTAAAACACTACTATTAATTCTTACATACTTTTATTTCTTTTTCAGTTTATTTGAACTCGCTGGAATCATGTCTAAGTTTACAATGCTCACCTGGAGACACACGATTTATTTCAAAAAATTGTTCCGAACCTTTTGCAAAAGTGTGAAAATATGAGTAAGTTTGCTATTATTTAATCATTAATTTGATTATTCATTATATGCATTGTGTAATGATAAATTGAAAATGGCAAGCAAACTCTGAGTTACAGTGATTATGATTTGAACTTGCCTTTTTATCCTTTATTTACCCATTTATTTTTAGCATTACCAGATATTGGTTATGCAAGAAATTGGAGTTTATCAATGGAACAATGTAAAAAAATCACAGCCGTCTTTTTATTTATTGGGAGATATAATGACCCGCATCTGGTATGTGTACGTATACCACGTCAACTTTAGGTTGTCCGGGTAGGCGTGGCACGACACATATACACAAGTATCGATCAAGATATATTTTAATATCAAATTTTATAATCTACACATTTGTTCAAAATAGCAAATCATTTTCATACAAAGAATCATTACACTAACTTAACTCGTGTGATTTTGTAATAACACTTTAGTTATTGAGAGACAATATCATAATGATTTTGTTACCACAATATGTGTATATTTATTTCATTTCATGATTTAGTTGATCGAAAAAATGACGACCAAAACATTTTAAAGATTTTTTAATACGAACCAACTATACCATATGTCTAATTTATGTCTTACGTTTGTTATATATATGTCGTATAATGGTGAATCACTCCTTGCTTTTTATTTTCATTGAACTTAAAGATATATTTTTTACGTTTCTCATACAGTATAAAACATCAGTTTTTGTGGAATATTTTCTTGTTCTTCATTTAATTAGCCGTTTTTCTCTTCAATAATGTTTGTAATTGAGAAAGCACAAAAATTAAAACTACTCCCTAACCCGTGCAATGACAAATGTTACACTGGAAATTATTCTATGACACTCTGATAATATATGTAATAGCTCTACATATTACAAATTGTATGATGTTTACTTGATGTTAGCAAATAGCAAAATAGACTGACAAAATACATTAACCACCACAGATGACATCTTACTAGTAAAATCAATTAAAAAAACCCAACAAAACATTGGCTTATTTTGATGGACATAGAAGAGATAACTACAAAGATGCCATAGTAGATTTTTCCCAAAATAATTTAAAATAGCATTTATGATTTTATTGTGTTGGTCACCTTTGCTTTTCTTACATTATGTAACTCAATCTATTATAATTAAGAACTATATTTTTAAGAACCCTTTTTTTATTTAACATCAAGCATATTACTTTAACTATGCAAAAATATCTGGTAATAATTTGGCAGTATATAGAGGACTACCAGGCTCATTTATGTTTATTTGCAAATAATAGTATTCTGCATTTTGCAATATTGATTATTGTCAATAGATTCCTTATGAAAGGGAGTCTTGGTCTCATATTCTTCTTCTGAGGGAGATAGTTCTACACAAATTGTGAAATGACAAGAAAACCTTGACGATGACATAATTTTCAGGAAACATTTTTAATTACTAGGTGTAAATTTAAGAATAATTTATATTTAAAAAATAAATTTATTTTAAATTAAAGGATGGGAAATAAACGAGGGATAAAGAGAAATATTTTTGGAAAGCCAACTGTGTACAAATAACGACTGTTGTTTCAAAAGCTGCTATGATTTGACAACTAGTTTCATATTATGTCAAACCAAATTAGACGCTTCCCAACGCCAAGAAACAGGTAATGTAACAACATCGAATGAAAGCTTAAACTTTTTGTCGAATCATTTGACAGCAAAAAAACTATTAGCTCGCATTCTAAAGCTGAAAATTGCGATGAAGCTCAATTGCCATCGATTAAAAACACACAGCAAAAGTGAAGTAACTACTAGTATATTATATCATATAGTAAGCAGTAAAAACTTCGGATCTATTTTGTCATTGTTTTGGATTTTATGGGTTTGTTTTTCAAAATGTAATTAAGTTTATTTGTTTCAGGTGCCATTGACAGTTTAGCTTTGAAAATATCCTTACTATCATCTTAGGTTTCATCATTTAACTTTTATCTGCAATGGGAGTGATGTTTTACAGAAGGTAATTATCATTACACCTCTTGAAATGACATCAAACTCTAAA
>WFKH01008901.1:0-13750 GCA_016163765.1 Magallana hongkongensis
CTCTCTCTCTCTCTCTCTCTCTCTCTCTCTCTCTCTCTCTCTATCTCTCTTTGCGGGGGAAGAAACATGTTAAAAAAGTTTTACAGTTTAAAAAGGCAATGAACGGAAACAATTATTTATTGTTACTGTTAGTTAAATTGTTTGATATACGGGTAGAATTCCTGGTTGTCACTTGTTGCAAGGATTATCCACCTGCCTCATACCCGTGTATTCTGTGCGTTCAAGCTAGCGAAGAGTGATTTCCTGTCAGTGCGATGGTTTCACACCTTTGTGAAAAACAATTGGGACTTAATCAAATACAGTTAACTTTGACAGTTATTAAAACGTGGGAAAGGGGGGGGGGTACGAAAAACGTTATAATTCGCAACTGATACGACATATGTGTAGTAGCTTCATATTCAACACACATAAAATGATATCAAAATCTTTTTATATTTTAAGGGTCAAGTAAAATTTTCATATTATGCCGTTGATCGTTTGGTATACCTACACCGTGTAGCGTGTGCTTGTCACGGACTAGGTTAATTGTCTTGAGTATCGACAGTCTCTCTCTCTCTCTCTCTCTCTCTCTCTCTCTCTCTCTCTCGTTTAGTTTATATTGAAGGTTTTAGGTTTTTTTGCGGAGGGGGTGCATCTTAAACACGTTTAACAGTTTAACAGATCGCAGTAAAATGAATAACTATTTATTGTTATTACTGTTAGTAAAATTGTTTGAAAAACAGGTGGAATTCCTGATGGTCACTCGTTACACGGATTATCCACCTGTCTCATTTATACCGGTGTATTCTGTGCGTTCAAGCGTAGAGTAATTTCCCGTCAATGCGATCGTTTCACACCTTTGTGTAAAACAATTGGGACTAAAGTCAAATACAATTTACATGTACCTTGACAGTCATCAAAACGTTGAAGAGGTGGAGGGGGCGGTTACGAAAAACGGTATTCGCAGCTGATACAGTAACTACATGTACATTTGTGTTGTAGCTTCATATTCAACACACATAAAATTATATCAATATAATTTAGTATTTTAAGGTTTGAGTAAAATTTTCATATCATGCCGTTGACCGTAGGTAAACGTTCTCCGTGTAGCATGTGCTTGTCACGGACTAGGTTAATTGTCATGAGCATCTATAGACTGTGCCGTAAAACGAGCTACAAAATAATATGGATTAAAAACATTTTTGTAGTCGGAAATGTTTAAAATCATTAAAAAATCAAAATATAATATTTCATAGTTCTTACCTTCTCCTTCATGTAAATTATATTATAAAAATGATTAAATATTTTTGAAATAATAGCTATATCCACAGTTACATGAAAATTATTACGGGTGCAGATGATTCTTTAATAAAAAATTCTCTAAAATAGTTGATAAGAAGTTTAAAAACATGCATTAAAAATACGTAATCATTTTATGTGAAATGAAAACAATACATCAGACATATCCAGTATAGAATGACTCTCAGTGTTAGGTGGCCGTCTTATTGTCTAATAGCATACAGGTAAAAATCTCCGATCACCTTGTTCAACGGTAGGTCACACCGCCGCGGTTTAAACATGGCTACAACGAGGACCGCGATGAATTAACCGCGATGGTGTAACGCGGAAAGGATTAAATAACCGCGGGGGGAGCGCGGTTAAATACGGGATCCGCGTTGACGGTACTATAAGAGCAAAGTATATAGATATAAAAAAGATTTATGACATCCCAGATAAAATCTTACAAATTGAAGATTAATTAACAAAACCTTATGAAGTTTTGGTAATTTACACGCAATAAGTTACATGTATCTACTGTGATGTAATTGTAATTACTTCTAAAAGCGATTTTTAAAATCATGCATGGTATTTTTGTTGACATATTTTCTTTTCTTTCCTTATTCAGTTCTGTTAATGTTTGATAAAAAATGCATAGTTTATGATTTCTTTTTCCTTCTTTAAATTGAAAAACAGATCTATCTAATTACCCCGAAATACTGTGGAACCATTAGATCTCGTGGTGGCTCAATTTTCGTGGATTCGTGGGTACCCCTCATCCACGAATTAACAACCTCCACGAATTAATAAATTGAGGTTTTAAAGTCATATTTCCTTTTGTAGGTATAAGAGAATACACGAACTTACGTCCCCACGAACCTTTAAATTTTAAGCAATCCACGAAAATTAGCCCCCACGAATTCTAATGATTCCACAGTAATATAAAATCATTGCACAGTAAATAGAGGGTACTTTACTATATTATATATATATTAATATTTGTTCATGTTTACTTGTGAACGAAATTTATTCTGAACTTTGATATGAAATCGTATTAGTGCCACTTTGACACAATTTTATTTCTAACACTTTATTGTGTAAATTTTACACTTTAATGTGTAAATGTTACACTGTAATTGAAAATGTTACACTTCAATATGTAAATTTTACACTTTAATCAGTCAATTGGGTACTTTAATATGTAAATTTTACACATTAATTTGTAAATTTTACACTGTAATATAAATAGTATAATAAATATCAATTTAATGGAACTCTGTATCGAACTATTTATTGAAGGTTTTAATGACTGGATATTTTTATCTTCTCCCGTCTTTTAATTGCGTTGTACGTATACAGTTTATAAAATGGAAAAACTGAAAATTGTCCGTGGCTACAAATATTTATTTGCTTTTTTGTTTATTTCCTCTGAAATTTAACAACTATCTGATTAGTTAATGTAATGTTATTCCGTCAAAGTCTGGACAAAGTGTCTTCCATTATTCCCCCGCGCGCGGTAATGGGTGAACTTTTAATGAGTAGATTTTGAATTTCTTACCTTTCTTACCTGACCATTCTAAACCATTTGATAAGGCAGCTTTTTACTGATTTCTTACAGTGATTGTTCGTGCAATAGGTTTATCCAGCTAATAGTAATATCTATTGATTTAATAAAGAACGAGAGCGCGTGGTCGACATTTTTCGATGAAATTCAGGGTAGTTTTTATGACGCGAAGAATAAGGATATAAGATTCCACTGCTCCTAGAGAAACTTTTTCTTTTCCTTCTGGGCCCCCTTTTTTTTTTTATCTCATCATACGCATAAATAAAACTTAAACTCCCGCTTATTCGTTTCCAAAAAAGTTTTTTAATTATAACTTAAAACATTTCTCTGCGTAATGCAATCATACAGTGCTACAGTTCAGATTTATTTCCAATGTTTAAATATTCAAAGAAATAAAAAAAAAAAATACGAAATGACATTTGCGGTAGATATAAGGGGTGCTGCCCATTAGGTAATTGCTATCAACACACACGGTCTTGCGGATGTCCTGTCGACACACTTGGCTAAATCTGTCAATCAGTGCTAAGCGTATTGTTTTTGTTTGCTTGACAAGCGGTATGTTATTCATCTCAATCCAGGTAAATTTTAGAGGAGGTGGCAAAAAATTGGATATTTAAGATGACGTACGGCAGGAATTATATTTATTTTACTAGAATTATGTGTTGTGACTAGGTAATATCATTTAGGAAGTTATATCCTGTGATCAAGAGTCTTACAGTTATTTTGTTTTAAAGTATTTGTTTCAAATCTACACACACAGCTAAGCCAAAATTCAAACAAGAAGTGGAGATCTACGGTGCATTTCACATTACCTTTTTGAACTAAAAGTGCAAAACTACTTACAGAGAAATTGCTCTTCCCTCTACTATTTTTATCGGAATGAACCATGGCATCAAATACAAACTTACTTCATTTAAAATTAATCAAATTTAAATAATAATAAGGAAAAAAAAAGCTCACAATTTTATCAACTTATTAATAGATTGACCTTTATGCACTAATAAAACGCTGTTTTCAGTCATCAACGATTTAAAATGCAATGAAAACATTTAAAAGTCTCAAACTTTTACTCATATTATAACGGACTTGTCAGAAAATCTTATTAATTTAAAAGATAAAACCAAACGTATAGATCAATAATGTTAGATATGGCATTAAATAAGCTAATTTTAGGCCAAAAAATAATTTTCTCTTGACTTTTAAAAAAAAACTAAGGTAAATATGCCAATTTATGTCGATAAAAATTTTGAAAAATTGTTCAAATTTATTTTGGAACAAAATGAAGATATCCCGATGCACAAACTATCTGGAAGTTTGTTCTGCACTGAAAATTAGGAAGCTAAAATTACAGTATTAAAAAAAATATCAAGTTTAAAAATGTTCATTTTCTTCTTGACAACCTTCCGCCAAAATAAAGTTTCTTACTGAACTCTGTAAATATGTAATTTTTCCTGCACTATTTAATTCAGTATAACATATTTGGCATTGTAAAATATAAATATACGAGTAGAATTTATATGTGATGCAGAATTTTCGGACTAAAGGTGACCCTAAATGGCTACCCAAAAACAGAGGAACGAACGTCTTTAAGGATTACGTTTATCCAGGATTTGATATTTCAACAATCATTTTTACAAAATTCAATATCTGAAGTCAAAAATTGTTTTAAAAATACAAAATAGCAATATTATCAACAAATATCGATATTCATATCCGTGTTTTGTTTATTGGAGGAAAATATGATATGACCAAGGTAGATTTAAATTGAAACAGAGAAAATTCGCATTATTTTTTTTATTTTCTTGTTTTCGCATAAATTTTTTTTGGTAACAATATAATCGCAAAATCTAAGTTTTACATTTTACATATTTTATGGTTGTATTATCTCGTGTATAATTTCAGATTACTGGCTGACACGCAATAGGACCCCCCCCCCCAAAAAAAAAAAAAAATAAAATAAAATAAATAAATAAATAAATAAAAAACCATAAAATCATTTCCAGATAACAGATCTCAAAAATGTGATCATTGACCTTGTATTATTTTAATACCAACAAAATACAGACAATATAAGTAGTTTTAGACAATCAATAGTATCGAGCTTCCATTAGTAATTTTTTTTTAATCATCGATCATAATGTTTAGAAAATCGATGGAGGAAAATGGGAATAAATTAAATTCATAATTTGGTATTTATTTTTTTTTTAAAAATATAGAATTAGTAAAAATATACATATTTCGCTGTTTCTACCCCTCAAATCGTTTTATTATTTGTAATAATTCAAAAGTTAGAAAAACCTTGGTTAATTAAAGTGGACAATTTTGACGATTTTTTTCAATAAACATTTAGAGGTCACTAGCATAAAAAGTAGGTCATTGACCTAGTTATTTAAAAGTGAAAATTAGCACTACTATAGTAGGACTACAATGTTCAATTATTAGTTTTTCGTTCCTAATAGTAAAATTATTGTGCTCCTGAGTAAACGTAATCCTTAAATCAGAGGTGTTGTTTTCAGGATGCTCATTAAGGTTTTCCCTGTTCATTACTACCGCTTCTTTGATATCATCCTTTATAATTCCTAGTGAATTACTGTTTTTAATAAGGCTCGTTTTTAATTAATGTAACCGTTCATTTCTTTTTTCGTTGTCACATATATGGTATACACTCGCCTTGCTAAGTTTTTGGAATTGCGCGTTTAGTATGACTTGAATGGCAGGAACTGAAATGAAGGTATTGAGTGGTATTTGTTGGTTTGTAATGCATATCTGTTGTTTTTTTTCTCCGCATTTAGAAATGAGTACATCCAGGGAATTCAGTGAGTATTCTTCCTCTAGCGTAAAGTTGATGTTAGGATCCAGATTATTCACGATATCTAAAAGTACTGCTAAATTGGTATCGCTCCCATTCCAAATAATAAAACAGTCGTTAAGATATCTTTTCTCTCTGTTTTTTAATATTTTCTGTGCTTTTTTTTTATTCTATTGTTGTTAAGTTTTGTTATACATCTTCTCATCAAAGTGTGAGGGTGGCATAAGTTGGCACCATTTAAGTTTTCATATCCGTTCCTTTATGTTGAAATATGTTTGCAGTTGAAAGAGAATGTGTAGTTTTATTTTGAGAACTAAACTGCTTGCCTCTAGAATTAACTCTTTACTAAAACGGCTGTTGATGATTTCCGAATATCTATTTTTCCAATATTCGAGGGCATTTGGACTGAGATCGGTAGTTATGTTTGTATATAAATACGCAACATGGCTAACCTTTATGGTGAATGTCTCAGGAAATCAAGATCATTTCGAACATAACTTTTTTTTTACTTCTGAGCATTAGCAATAGATCCATAAGGTGACTCAGTCGTTGTGTTGGAGCGTTAAGACCTCCCACAATAGGTCTAATTGTTAGATCTTTCGGTTTGATACTTGTAATGTATATATTATTGTTCGTTCTAATGGCCTCCGTAATTATTTTTGACGTATGTTTCTTAGGAAGTCCATAAAAGACACTTTCCTGGAAACTAAATCCGTTCAAAAAATCCACTTCTTAGTTGTTATGTCAGATGTATATTTTAAACATTTAAGTTTAGATTTTACAGATCTACGTGTAAAATGTACAGATTAAAGGGTAAATCTTACAAGTTTACGTGTAAATTTTACACAATAAAGGGTACAATTTACAGATTAAATTTTATAATTTACATATTAAAATGTAAAATTTACACATTAAATAGTAAATTTTACAAAAAAAATATTTTAAAATTTACACATCAAAGTGTAAAACATGAAAAATAAAATTGTGTCAATGTTGCCCTAATACGCTTTCGTACTTTGCATATATATTTTATATTTTACCGCATTTGTTATAAAAGGGGGCTTTCGTCTGATATTCTACCTCATGAAAAATCATTTTAAAAATTTTGAAACGGCAACTTATACCTCGAAACAACGTTATTTTTTCGAAAAATCATTGAAATGATTTATAAAATAAACATAATTTTATTTTTTATAAAAGGATTGGAAATAACGGATGAACAAAGAGAAACATTTTTGGAATGTCAAATGTGTACAAATGACGACTGTCAATTTAGAAGCTGTACTGATTTATCAACTAGTTCCATATTCTGTAAAGGTACACCAGGTTCCGGTGACGATTTAGTTTTGAAAATATCCTTTCCACTCTTATTAGGTTTTATCTTTGTATCTATATCTGCTGTAGGAGTGGTGTATTATACAAGGTAATTATCTAAGTGTCCTAAGTGTATCATCTGATAATGATGAAAGAACAAAAAATTCTTGGAAGTTTCATCATGAAAATTAATGAAAACCTATTTAAAATATGATTTTTTACAGTTTTGCTTTATAAAATTGATAATTGACCCAGGAAAAGTTTTACTTAGAACGAGTTGTCATTCATTAAATTTAAATGTAAGATTTCGAATTTACTCTCAAAGATTGTTAATCAGATTGATTTTGGTTTATTCAAGTTATACATTTATGCATGTTTGATTAAGAATTGATTTTCTAACAGAAAATTTAAAACGACGAAGACTGATAGGACAACAAAAGTGGAAGTGGAATCTGAACCCAGGAAAAATGTTGATTCCGATGTAGATTATGTCCAGAGTAATACCTACTTTGAATTAGAACATTGTCCTCAGGGAATACCAAAGGGAAATGATTCATCGAATGAGAGTCCTTACAACAATACAGAAGAGGGTGTTTATGACCACCTAAGGGACAAAAAATCACGAAAGACAGAAGTAGAAGATACCTATCAGCATGCAACAGGTACAACCGGAGATATGTCTGAATATGATACTATGGCGAATGCAGTCAACAAAAAACAGGACGAAGAGGCTTCTTATGACTACTCACACCAAGATGCAAAGGAAACGTGTAGATCTAACTTACGCACTAACAACCTTTTGATTGACAATCCGTATAATGTTGCTACTCCAAAATATTGATTATCAACCAAACTTGATATAAACGTAAATATTGAAGCTAAGCGAAATCAGCCGGGTATTTTTCCCCCATTTTCTATTTAATTTAACAAAGAAAAGTTACGCATTTAGAAATATCTTAATTTATTACTAAATTATCATTAATTTAAATATTGCATCAGGTTGAAACAATTGGGTATGTTCTATAATTCACATTCCATTCACACTTTCTCACTCTCTTACATTTAACTATATTGGAAGTGGCTGCTTATAATGAAGTATTTCGCAAGAAAACAAAAACAACAACAGAAACAAAATAATAATATAAAAAGGTAGGAATAAAGGATAATTAATAAGACAGATGCAAGCACATAAATAAAAAAATTTTCGATCCTATCCAGACTATTTTTGTTTTTGAGCTATTTACTTTTGACCCAGAAATTTTTGAAAAAAAAAAATCTGAATTATCTATGCTGTAAATAGTGAATTCGCTGAGCCATCAAGAACTAGAGATGCATCTGCATATCTGCATCTGCATATTGACTTGTTTTATGTTCCTTGTCATTTATCACAATGCCCTTTATATCATTATTTTGCTTTATGAAATCTGATAGAATCTCAACACAAAGAAGAAATAAATAAGGTGCAACAGGGTCTCCTTGCCTGCATTATCTCTAAAAACAAAGTTGGTCTGATAAAAAACCACCTTTTAAAACTGCAGCCTTACAGTTTGTATTAAGTATCTTAACCCATCAAACAATGTATTCACCAAAACCAAGCAATTTCAAGACATTGTAAATCAAAAAAGAAAACCAAGAAATTGAATCGAAGGCTTTTTAAACGTCTATTAACACTATTAGTCCTGGAATTTTCTAAACTTCAGTAAAATGCATTAAATCATAAATAAATCTGGTATTATACAATTTATATATTGGCAAAAAAAATCTTTAAAAAATTTTTGTTCATAAATTTCATTTGTTCGGTATAGTCTTCATTTTATCTCTGCAGATACAAACTATTTTAATATTATATTCAAATCTCACTCACTTGAAATACAGTAACCGCCCTTACCCCGTTACGAAACCGTGTTTGCATAAACCGTTGCAGTTATGATACTATACCAATGATTCAAGGTTTAAATACATGTACCTGTATATATCAACATTATCAAGTGCAACTTTTGTTGGTTGATCAGACAAGTCTACAAACAATCTAGATTTTTTAAACATATTTAACTTCTATTTTTGTGGTTTTCTTCATGATGGAAATATAAAAAAAAATAGTTTGAAATATTTACAAATAGCAAATATATTAATAATGACAACTGTGCCACTTGCGTATTTGTAACACATCTTTTTTTTTCTTTTTTTACTTATGTTAGACACTGAGTCACATCTTATGTATGTAGTAAATGTGTATGTACCTATGCTTTTGTAATGGTTCAAATAAAAGAAAAGTAATGTATTCTATTTATCTCCATTTTCAGTCTGCTTTGATAACTTTTTGTTAATTCATTTGTTTGACATCGCTCTTGACACGATGCCAAGAATGTATCGACAGTCACATAAAAAGTACAGGACCAATTTTTTTTTGTTGATAAAAAAAGCAGGAACTCATTGTCATTTTGATGAAACATGTTATTTATATATGTTACTTGTTTTATATGCGTTGAAGCTCAGGTATATAAGTGCAGCACCAATGACTTACATAAAATTAGACATATGCACACATATATGTTGTTAATAAATTACTTTGTTTTATGACATAAAATGACAGACTGGTACATACGTTTACATGAACTATCATTTTATTATCGATAACATGACATTTTAACAAACTATTAAAAGGATTAATAAAATAACCTATTACAAAAAAGTCTTAAAGTACTTGGGTTTTTTTTAGAAAAGGGAAACACCCAACATTGTAAACAAGGAAGTAGAGTAAAGAATTTATCAACACATACTATGTCTGTTCTCATAAATGTTAATGTGCATATTGAAACAGGATATCCTTTATTTAGGATTAAGGATTTTGGCCTTTTCGACACGCGGTACGTTTAAATTTTAAATGACTTCGATTTTGAGTGATTTTATATTTATAAATACGAAAAAACTACGTCACCCAGCCGACTAAATATTGACTAAAAGATTACGAAAGGTAACTGAATGGCATAACCCTGCAATATTTAATCATCCTTCAGTGCATGTAAACATTCAATCATATTCCAGGTAAGTGGCAGTTTCGTATGATTACTTGTTATCATAATGACCAATTGCATTTTGATAATTAAATGATAACGACGATTACATTCTTTTAAAAAAATGTTTAAATGCGGTTATTTCAATTACACTTGCTCTACAAAGAGGTAGATTTACTGTGTGAGTAAAACAATACATCGTGATCGTTGCCTAGTGTTGTGTTGAAAATTAAACCAAACAGATGATGCTGCAATATATAACAGTTGAATATCATCAATAAGCGAAACACAGCAACGAAAGAGGACCTTTCTACATCTGGCACTTCAGTATAAATAGATAAATGTATGTCTGAATGTATTGATACATTGTTTGAATCTATCAATAATATTACTGATACCTGATTCCTTTAACACACTATTTGCAAGACAAATACTTGGCATTTCTAATCGATTTGTGTAGTCTATTATTATATATAAAGAAATTGAATTTGGCGACGTTAACAATTTGTTTAGCCCTGTGAATTACAAATGCAAATTTTGTTTTCTTTTCAGGCTCCAGCATTTAAAGAAATGGATCAATCATGCCAATTAAATATTTTTATGTTATCGATAACAATATTGTTTACAGGTATGTCAATTAAAGATACGACTTAATATGCGAGTTTAATGTTAAAGGTTCATTATCTCAAATTAATATACGTTAGATATATTTGCAAGTCCAAGAACAACTTATACAATTTCCCTGCAGCTTCCTACGAATAATAACTTTACTAGAATTTGTTTCGTTTCTATTTTGAACAGATGTCATGTCAACGGACGATTTTTTATAACATGCTTGGTTTAATATTTAAGAGCATTGCTTAGGTCAGGGATTAACTAGAAAGGAAGACAGAAGTGACCAGCCATATTGGACAGGAGTGTACCGTAGACTGACTCCTTGGATAACTATTTTAGGTGAGTATCTGTTTGTTTTCTTTTATTACCAATTTTCAAGACCTTATTCAAGATCATCTTATAAACTCGATGATTATGTTTTGTTTTGTCGATCAGCTTTACAACTGTAAATCTACAAATTTTTTTACAGGCCTCAATGAATTTGAATTTCGCGTTCTTTGTTTGAAGGATGCTATTCCGATAACATCGAGTCATTGCAAGATGTTGTAAAAAAGACTTTGATCATACGTTCTGTTGGAATGTGTTAAGAAATATGTTTTCATGAAAAAAAGCTACAAATTCGCAGTAAAGATAGATATACGTACTGCACAGGATACAACTCAAGTCAGTTTCCTGTTTCAATCAAATTCGATCTGTATAAATATGACTTACGTTTTCTTATTTTACGTAGATGAATAGATGTTTATGCATTGAACAATACATACACGTTAGTCCCTTTAAAAGACTTTCAGCTTCTGATTGCAACTTTAAATGTGGAGGTAAATCGGACGAAATATATTTAGGAGATTGTGGAGATTGTGGTAGGGAAATCGCTTACAACGTACATGAAACTCAAGGAGGTATTTTATACATATTATGATAAAATCAAAGATACTGTATTGTAATAATAAAATATGTATACGTTTTTTTATGTAGCCGATCATTAAAACACTACTATTAATTCTTACATACTTTTATTTCTTTTTCAGTTTATTTGAACTCGCTGGAATCATGTCTAAGTTTACAATGCTCACCTGGAGACACACGATTTATTTCAAAAAATTGTTCCGAACCTTTTGCAAAAGTGTGAAAATATGAGTAAGTTTGCTATTATTTAATCATTAATTTGATTATTCATTATATGCATTGTGTAATGATAAATTGAAAATGGCAAGCAAACTCTGAGTTACAGTGATTATGATTTGAACTTGCCTTTTTATCCTTTATTTACCCATTTATTTTTAGCATTACCAGATATTGGTTATGCAAGAAATTGGAGTTTATCAATGGAACAATGTAAAAAAATCACAGCCGTCTTTTTATTTATTGGGAGATATAATGACCCGCATCTGGTATGTGTACGTATACCACGTCAACTTTAGGTTGTCCGGGTAGGCGTGGCACGACACATATACACAAGTATCGATCAAGATATATTTTAATATCAAATTTTATAATCTACACATTTGTTCAAAATAGCAAATCATTTTCATACAAAGAATCATTACACTAACTTAACTCGTGTGATTTTGTAATAACACTTTAGTTATTGAGAGACAATATCATAATGATTTTGTTACCACAATATGTGTATATTTATTTCATTTCATGATTTAGTTGATCGAAAAAATGACGACCAAAACATTTTAAAGATTTTTTAATACGAACCAACTATACCATATGTCTAATTTATGTCTTACGTTTGTTATATATATGTCGTATAATGGTGAATCACTCCTTGCTTTTTATTTTCATTGAACTTAAAGATATATTTTTTACGTTTCTCATACAGTATAAAACATCAGTTTTTGTGGAATATTTTCTTGTTCTTCATTTAATTAGCCGTTTTTCTCTTCAATAATGTTTGTAATTGAGAAAGCACAAAAATTAAAACTACTCCCTAACCCGTGCAATGACAAATGTTACACTGGAAATTATTCTATGACACTCTGATAATATATGTAATAGCTCTACATATTACAAATTGTATGATGTTTACTTGATGTTAGCAAATAGCAAAATAGACTGACAAAATACATTAACCACCACAGATGACATCTTACTAGTAAAATCAATTAAAAAAACCCAACAAAACATTGGCTTATTTTGATGGACATAGAAGAGATAACTACAAAGATGCCATAGTAGATTTTTCCCAAAATAATTTAAAATAGCATTTATGATTTTATTGTGTTGGTCACCTTTGCTTTTCTTACATTATGTAACTCAATCTATTATAATTAAGAACTATATTTTTAAGAACCCTTTTTTTATTTAACATCAAGCATATTACTTTAACTATGCAAAAATATCTGGTAATAATTTGGCAGTATATAGAGGACTACCAGGCTCATTTATGTTTATTTGCAAATAATAGTATTCTGCATTTTGCAATATTGATTATTGTCAATAGATTCCTTATGAAAGGGAGTCTTGGTCTCATATTCTTCTTCTGAGGGAGATAGTTCTACACAAATTGTGAAATGACAAGAAAACCTTGACGATGACATAATTTTCAGGAAACATTTTTAATTACTAGGTGTAAATTTAAGAATAATTTATATTTAAAAAATAAATTTATTTTAAATTAAAGGATGGGAAATAAACGAGGGATAAAGAGAAATATTTTTGGAAAGCCAACTGTGTACAAATAACGACTGTTGTTTCAAAAGCTGCTATGATTTGACAACTAGTTTCATATTATGTCAAACCAAATTAGACGCTTCCCAACGCCAAGAAACAGGTAATGTAACAACATCGAATGAAAGCTTAAACTTTTTGTCGAATCATTTGACAGCAAAAAAACTATTAGCTCGCATTCTAAAGCTGAAAATTGCGATGAAGCTCAATTGCCATCGATTAAAAACACACAGCAAAAGTGAAGTAACTACTAGTATATTATATCATATAGTAAGCAGTAAAAACTTCGGATCTATTTTGTCATTGTTTTGGATTTTATGGGTTTGTTTTTCAAAATGTAATTAAGTTTATTTGTTTCAGGTGCCATTGACAGTTTAGCTTTGAAAATATCCTTACTATCATCTTAGGTTTCATCATTTAACTTTTATCTGCAATGGGAGTGATGTTTTATAGAAGGTAATTATCATTACACCTCTTGAAATGACATCAAACTCTAAA
>WFKH01008929.1:9624-21662 GCA_016163765.1 Magallana hongkongensis
ATTATGGCCGCGATATATTGAACCCCCAACCTATTTCCAATTCCCTTTGGAGAGGGGGTTCAAAATATTATGGCCGCGATATATTGAACCCCCCTCTAATTTCCAATTCCCATTGGAGAGGGGGTTCAAAATATTATGGCTGTGAAATATTGAATACCCCCCCCCCCCTATCAAAATATCGCAGCCATAATATATTGAACCCCCTCTCCAATAGCATTGAAAATTAGAGGAGGGGTTCAAACTATCACAGCCATAATATTTTGAACCCCCTCTCCAATGGGAATTGGAAATTGGAGGGGGGTTCAGAATATCGCGGCCATAATATTTTGAACCCCCCCTCCAATAGCAATGAAAATAAGAGGGGGTTCAAAATATCGCAGCCATAATATTTTGAACCCCCTCTCCAATGGGAATTTGAAAATTGGAGGGGGGGTTCAAAATATCGCGGCCATAATATTTTGAACCCCCTCTCCAAGAGCAATGTAAATTAGAGGGGGGTTCAAAATATCGCGGCCATAATATTTTGAACCCCCTCTCCAATGGGAATTGGAAATAGGAGAGGGGGGTTCAAAATATCGCAGCCATAATATTTTGAACCCCCTCTCCACTAGCAAAAAAATTTAAAGGGGTTGTTCAAAATATCGCAGCCATAATATATTGAACCCGGGGTTCAATATTTTATAGGGGGGTTCAATATTTCGCAGCGATATTTTGAACCCGGGTTCATAATATCGCATAATATATTGAACCCGGGTTCAATATTTCGCGGTATCAAAATATTATATGACACCGGTATTTCTGCTGGTATCTGTGGTTGTATTTTAAATCACACATCTTTTGAAATTTTTAAACGTATGTTAATAAAATCTTACAGTTTGTTTATGGAATGTGATGGTGGTTGTTATCAGTAAGATTACGTTAAATCTACCATTACTGCAGGAAATGTTTATTTGATCAGTTCATGTGCATGAAGACATGTGCTTCTGTGTCTTTTCATTCACAACTGAAGTCAAAAATGGTAATAATTGGAATACTATTAATCAAACCGTAATAATTTTCTTTATTCCAGATAAACAAGAATACCCAGCTTTATCAGCTACTGGACAAAATTCGCAGAAAAAATGGAAATGTAAGGAAAATTAAATCATGAAGTTAATTTGAATAACAATTATACATGTATTTCATTTTAGAGTGCCGGTAAGGATTGTTTTTTAAGTAAAGATACTCTGTACAATATTTTTAAAGTAAATGCAGAAGATCGAAGCATCATAATATATGGTAATACACATTTAACACACAGATATGGGCAGGGAAGTTTATTTTTCAATTTTGGAAGGCTGTATTGAATAAGGATTAACCTTACTCATGAGGCTAAATGAAAGTGAGGTTTTTAATTATAAGCAACGATAGCTAAAATCTGCTGATTGCTTGATTCAGGAGAAGTATATTTCCATGGTGGATGTTGGATGCCTGATCCAGGATCTGATTGGAGATTTCTACACACCCTGGTATCTGTTGGACCCCAAGGTCAGGGATCTAGATGTGGAATACCTACTGGACGGGGTGTCGGCCAAGTGTATGGGGATGCCAGGGATCAAGAGGGGTATACTGTCCATGGCAACAGGGCAGAAACAAGGTACTCAATGAAGAGAGAGAGAGAGAGACAGAGAGAGAGAATTCATTTTTAAGTTTTTTAAAAAGATAAAGATAATTGAAAATAAATGAAGATAATAATTTATGATTATTTATTAATGAATTCAAATACAAATATCATATACAAATTATTTTTTGAATGTAACAGTATTTTCTACATTTTTCACCCATAATTTTTGTTGACGTAACAGAAGATTGAACTACTTTAGAATTATGAAACTATTTTGTATGATCAGATATTCTTGGTGCCTAAATTCTGTTGGTAAGAATTTGATGGTAATTTACACAAGCTGATGTTTGTGGAAAACTCTAATAATGATCCTATTTCTGGTTGCTTTTTTTACATTAACAAAGTAGATTTCTGTAAGATACATTTTTAAATCAAGCTAATGATATTGAAGACCCATATCATAACTTTCTGTGGTAGATCTAGAAATTTTGCTGTTTGGAATGGATTTTACCAGAAATTGTTTGATTTCTAAGATTGAGTGATCATCGTGAATATATTATATTCATTACTTAAAATTTAACATTAGATTAATGTTTTAAATCATTTAAGCTCATTCATTTTGAACAGAAGTTAGTTTTACAGGTGAACTGAATATTACATTTATTAGAAATGCAAGCCTTTAATTGTGCTTAGAAGCTGGTCAACTTGAAGCTTTTATTGAGTTTTGTGATAATCACTTGACAAAGGAATCAAAAGATTTTTGAATTTTATTTTTCTGTTTCTGAACATATTTTTTTAGAGTCAGTGGAAAATGAACTGTTGACATCAGATGAATATCAAATCCCAGATTTTGACAACCCTTTCCAGGAACTGTTTCTTTGGGCAGTTTTACTCAACCGACAGGAAATGGCCAAAATTTTATGGAAAGGAGGAAAGGTACAATCCATTTGCATCTATTTCAGATTTTCTTTCGTTAAAGGCAAATTTTTATTAAAATTAAAATTTTGAATAAAGAATAATAGTTTTCCTTATGTCTTTGCAAATTTTGTAAATCCTTACTGTCACATTTCTGATCTACTTTTCCAAATGGTAGCTATATAATGTATATAGTTTTCCTTTGTGCAAGCTAGCAGTTGAAAAAAAACTGTTGTAACTAGTTGTACATGTTACACAGTGTTTTGTGTGCCTCTAATGCTGTTGGATATCTGATTGGGGGAATATTAGGTTCTTTCAATATCTGAGTTGCATATGTAATGTTGTTTTATAGATATTGAAATCCTGTTTCTGATTTAATTATTATTCTTTACATTTTTATCATAGGATGCTACAGCAGCAGCCCTTGTGGCCAGTGGGATGTTGAACTCGCTCTCTAGACAGACAGATGACACCGAGTTAGCCAAAAAACTCAAAGAAAATTCACAGTACATTCAATGTTTATTTGTTACTAATTTTGATTTGTCTAATTCACATTTATTCAGATTTTTTTGTGTGCAAATTTTAATGGCATGTGTTTCAGTGATATTTTGCCATTTGCCAGCTAGCACAATTTGACTAAATTTGTCAAATGTTTGCTTTCAGAGAATTCTCCAATCTTGCCATAGCTGTGTTGAATGAGTGTTATGATGTGGAGGAGAAGAAGGCGCAGAACCTTCTAATCCGTGAGTTAGAGCACTGGGGGGCTGCCACTTGTGTACTTCTGGCTGTTGAATCTAACAACAAAAAATTCATCTCCCAAACAGCCTGTCAGACACTGCTGAATAATGTTTGGATGGGCCATCTGTCCCTGGACAATCAAATGCTGCAGGTAAGTACCTGTAAAATTGCAACCTTCTCAGCAAATGTTTAAGGTTCATTGTCTCTGTAATAAGGTAGATAACTCTGATTTGGTCAATATGAATTAATTATTCATTAACAGGTAAACAATCAAATTAACATGCATAAAAAGCAAATACCTGATAATTATGTTGACAAAGCTGACAGATTGTCATGGCCTTTCTCATATTCCTGAAAAAATGCACATGCATTATTTGTAACATAATTAAGTATCATTAAGGAATTTGATATTAAACTCTTACTTACTTTCTTTGTTGACAATTTATAGCTTTAGTCAAACCGCTTTTATGATATAAAACTTCAAATTCAAAATTAGCAAAATTTTTTATTTGGCAGTCATAGAAATAATAATATTTAAAATGAATGCAAATATTACTAGACCTGTTTTTGTCTTCAACAAAAAGGTAGGGCTTTTCGACAGCCCTTTAAATCCCTTATTTAAATTCTTAATTTTCTTCTCTCAAAAATTGTGTATGATAAAATGAGAACAAATGTCATAAACATATACCCACACATTAACTTATAAGAAATTTAAATGCCCAAAGAAAGACAACTCCAGAATTTTATATCCAAATATATCTTTTAATTCTTGAAGAAAAGTTTCAAAAATTCATATGTAAGAAAGTACTCATTTATGATTCAAGACTTTTGGTATGCCAATAGCTCTAATGCTAATCATTCATTGAGCAAAGCGGGGTAACTCTTGAAATTTATTTTTTTTGAATTGTGATAATGTTATTATTTTCAGGCCCTTAAAACCCCTATAAGGAGTCAAAAAGTGGCCCCTCGGACCATATTTTTTAAATTGTACTCTTTATTCTGAACTATAAACCGAAACGATTTCGAAAATCGGATAAACAATAAAAAAGTTACAGCTAAAGGGCCGTTTTTAATATTGACCCCTTCAGATCCCTTATTTTTTAGATTTTTTTTCCCAGGACCTTTTCCGGTCTGCGCATTAGCTCCATAACTGCAAATACAAAATATAAAAATATTTACTTGAACACTGTTTGAGAAAACGTTACATGCGTGAATTCAATTTAACATAGAAACTCCCGTAGACAATTTTCATCGGCTCATAAAACCGGAAGTACTCAATACTATTCAATAAAACTTGGAATATATCTTAATTACGTCTATTTAAACAATATCTATCCGTCTTAGAACATTCCTAAGCTTTCTGATTTTTTTGTTTTTTCATCCCCCCTTTTTTCAAGTTTGAGGCCTAAAATCTCAAAACTGAGTCAAAAAATGGCCCTCGGACCATAATTTTTAATTTGTACTCTTTATTCTAAACTATTAACCAAAAAGATCTTGAAAATCAGATGAAAACTAAAAACGTTACAGCTAAAGGGCTGTTTTGAATATTGACCCCTTCAGATCCCTTATTTTTCGGAATTTTTTTCCCAAGGCCTTTTCCGGTCTGTGCATTAGGTCCCTAATTTTATATACAAAATATAAAAATATTTGCTTGAAAAGTGTTTGAGAAAACGTTACATGCGTGAATTCAATTTAACATAGAAACTCCCATAAACAATTTTCATCGGCTCATAAAACCGGAAGTTCTCAATACTTTTCAATGAAACTTGAAATATACCTTAATTACTTCTATTTGAACAATATCTAAACGTCTTATAACATTCCTAAGCTTTTCGTAATTTTTTGTTTTTTCATCCCCCCTTTTCTCAAGTTTGAGGCCTAAAATCTCAAAACTGATAAGAGATAGAAACTCGCCGCCGCTTTACTTTTTAAACAACTCGACATGGTTGATCTAACTCTAAAATTACAACGAATTTCCTTTAGAAATAAAAACAATATATTGATTCTTTTAGTATCTAGTATTTTGCTTGTGTAAACCGGAAGTACCGGAACCGGAAGTCCAAAACCTTACATGCTCCTGTCATTTAAAAATGCTATCAGACCATTGCATAACTGTTTCAAAATTCCTTTCCGTTTTCAAAAAATCGCTGACGGAAAATCTGTCGAGAAAAAGAATAATAATAATGATAATAATAATAATAATAAAACATCAGAATAACAATAGGTCTTTTCGACCGAAAGTCGAAAAGCCCTAATTATAATTGTACCATATCTTTTTGCAAGAGAAAATGGAAAACTGTTCAATGTACTTCATATCCAATAACTTTAAGTGAGTTAGAGTTCTGTTTAAAAAGGAATTTAATGTTTGCATGTAGAATCTTTTCCTAGAAAAGTATAAGAAAATGAACAGCTTTTTCAAAAAACATAGGAAAGGCCAAGCCCCCTGCATGTTGCTATGTGCCCGGGAGGTTCCAGTCAAGCAGCACCTTTGGAAAATAAGTTTGTTGTTGTTTTTCCTCTAGCTCTTGCTGTGTGTATTTATACCCCCTCTGATTTTTCCTGTGATCAAGTTCAAGGATGATAATGACCTGGATGGCCTTGAGAACCTTGAAGAGAAGGTAGGGACAATTTCATTGGTCTCTGACAACATCCTAGCATTAGTAGTGATATAAAGATATGTAATAATAACATTCCTGATTGATAAATAATTTGTTTTTGTGTTTTGTATTAACAGCTTTTAATTTCAAAAGCCAATTAGAGCTCTTACGAACATGCACATAATTTTCACACACATTGCCATATAAACAAAATTAAGTTAATTGAATGTTAAAAGGAGCAGTCACACAATACAATTTTTAATGCAACATATACCATCCCATTTTCTCATTGGATTCTTTTTTGGATAAAACATACAGTGAGACCATATAAGACGAAATCATATATTGTAATAATAAAATCGGTTGTTAAATCATATCATGTGACTCCAATCGACTAACCTGCACAAGTTGATTTAAAATTAGATAAAAAGATTTCATCATATATGACCACACCTTAAATCTAGACAATATGGCATTAACTGTTTGATGTAACACAGACTTTTTTAGATTTGATGTTTAATCAAATCCAGATAAGGTTACAAATTGAACTTATTTTTCATCAAGTAGATTAATGCATGATGATACACAAGTTACAATTAATATGTAAATCAAATTAATATATTTGTATTTTGAAGGGTGTTCTCAGAGAAAAAAAAAGAAAACTAGAAAAACAGAAAACATTGAGCTCATTACCTGTGAAAGAAGAAAAAGAGTAAGTTTACCTTACATGCATTGGAGTAATCACAACTGTTTAAAGTATTAAACACATACATACATGTACATGGTTATCATAAAATCAACATTTGTTATACTTTATAGGGAATGTCATAAAATCAACATTAATTTTATTATACTTTTTAGGGGATGTGTAAATTTACAAAATGCACCAGAAAGCCATTGTGGGCCATATGGCGGCATGTGCTGGCATTGTGCTATATTAAACCTGTGCTTTGTATATATTTAATTGTTGAAATTTTACATATTACTTGTCTTTTTAGAGATCTGCAGGTGGACTATGAATCCAAACCATCAAATCTCAGCTTTTGGAAAAAGCTCTATTATTTTTATACAGCACCTGTCATTATTTTTGCGCATAATGTGGTAAGCATATTCATTTGTAATTCTATGCTTTGATATCAATTATATCATACTGGTACTGGACCAGTTATTGGCTAGGACCGTGCAGTTATATTGGCTAAATGAAGAGTGTGTATTTAGAACACAATTACCCAAATTCAGCTTAAGGTAGTCCTATACTCTGCACTAAATGGGCTCAATCATTAAAAGCTTAGCTTTAAATTATAGATATACATTCTAGCAATACATAAACATAAGAAAATATCTATGTTTACGTGTTAGTTTGTTTGTTATCACCTCTCAGACAGGTGTACCCCTTTGCCAAAATTATTGACAATGATGAAATTTGCCAGACGTCCATTTTTCCTAAAAATAATTACCAATTTTGGGGAAATTAAAACTGGACATGCAAAATAGAGTATAAACATTTATCTAAACCATATCTCATCAACATTTTTTGCGCAAACTGTTGTAAGTAAGTACGTTTTATAGGCCCAATGTATTAAAAAAGAATACAAAAAAATGTGATGCATGTGTCATGTTTGGTCATTTTTTACTATTTTATGGACTCAAACCTAAATTCATGGTGTTTATTCTATAGACTAGCATCATTCTAAGAAAAAAGATTTGGTAAAATAAATGATATGCTGACGGATTACTTTTCACGCTATAAGCTCTAAACCAAGTACATTCTGAATAAAAATTGTAGATTTCATAAACACACGTAGTGTGTGCAATGGAATCCTAATTTCATGAATAACCTGAGATAAGATATGAAAGTGTTCTCTCCGCTTGACTCGCCGCCAGGTGACGTAACGAATAGCCATATAAAAAGCTCCCTTTTGAAAATTCAATCATTCTTCGAATTGGTGAGGGAGTAGACCTAATCCTTACAATTGTAAGGAAACTAAAACAAAGTAAATTCTAAATGAATTCTACAATTTATTAATATCTAATTTATTACAGAATTTATTTTCTCCTTACAGTAAGACCAGTCTTCTGTTCATGATCTGAAAAGATATATCAGATGAAGATGTTAGTATATCAATCGCAATAATCAATGCAATGTAATACAAAATGTAATGGGAAGGGAGGGCGGGAACACTTTCATATCTTATCTCAGGTTATTCATGAAATTAGGATTCCATTGCACACACTACGTGTGTTTATGAAATCTACAATTTCATTTCATAACCCTCGATAAGATACTCAGTGTTCTTTCAAAGCCCAAGTACCTTTTTAATACCAATTGTTGGAAAGTTGACTTGTGTATAGGTTTACAATAAAACCTAGCAAATGTACTCTCTTTAGCCCAGTGGGCTTGTTGCATAATATCTGATACTGACACCCCAGCAAAGTATGCTTTTGAAACTGAAGCTGACCTTGTAGAATGAGCTTTAAACTGATTTGTATTAATACCAGCTTCAGCCATTATAGTTTTCAACCATCTTGAAACAGAGCTAGTTGTTATTGGGTGATGTGGTTTAACAAAACTCAATAACAACCAAGATCTGTCTATGTTGTCTGAAATTTCTCTAAAGCTACTTGTTCTTTCCAAGTAGGATCTAATGCATTTGACAACACACAAAGAATCTGTGTCAAATGCATTAAATACAATTGATTGTAAAGGATTCCCTGGTTTGCAAGTCTTTGTAGGTTTGGACATCTTAAATGAAATGCATGTTTCAGAGTTTGACATAAATTTCACATTCAGTTGATTAAGTTCTGAGGCTCTACCAGCAGAAGTCAGAGCCAGCAAAGCAACTAATTTACATGATAACATTTTCAAACTAATATTTTTGTTATCACCCATCTTTTCAATGAACTTGAGCAAAATATCTACATCCCAAGACTCCTGATATCTTGGCTTTGGAGTCCTCATATTGAAAATTGCTCTCATGTGGGTCACAATCATTGAATGTTGTCCAACTCTCTGACCATCAATCAGTGCATGATTCTTTGATATTGCAGATCGGTAAGTATTAATAGTTCTGTACTGCTTGTTATCGTTGTACAAAACTGTCAAGAACTCTACTATAGGTTCCAGAGGGGAATGAACTGGATTAACCGACTGTGTACCACACCAGCTAACCCACTTTCCCCAGGCACTCTTGTAAGCTGCTCTAGTTCCTGGTCTCCATGCTTGGGAGTGTAAAGAGGAAGCCTCTCTTGAAAGAGAATTTGTGTTTGCGGATTCCCCGAAATCTTCCATGCAGCTAAATATAGGGATTTGTTTGCTGTTAGGGGATGAATTAAACCTATTGGTGATGTTAACAGATTGGGATATGGTGGAAGAAGGACTGGATCGTAAATCAACATCTCTAACAGAAGAGGATACCAAGGCTGAGCTTGCCAAACTGGTGCGATCAGTACTACACATTCTATTTGTTCTTCTCTTATTTTTGATAGACATTTGCCTATCTGAGAGAATAGAGGAAACATGTAAGCCTTCATTCCTTTCCAGGAGTGGTGAAATGCATTTATCCCCATTGCCCCTGGGTCTGCTCTCCAACTGAAATACTGAGGAAGCTGACGGTTTAGACGAGATGCAAACAGGTCTACTTTGCACTCCCCCAAAAGGTTCATGATCTGACTGAAAACTGATCTGTCTAACAACCAATCCCCTGAATCTTTCTGATTCCTTGATTCCCAGTCTGCTCTTGTGTTTAGAGCCCCTGGTATAAACTCTGCTACCAATGAAATTTGATGTATTTGACACCAATCCCAAATTTGTTTTACCAGATGATTTAGCAATTTCGATTTTGTTCCCCCCATTCTGTTTATGTGAGCTACTGCTGTTACATTGTCTATTTTTATCAAAATTTGAATATTTCTTTTTGATTTTGCGAATGACTGAAGTGCTAGAAAAGCTGCCAAAAGTTCTTTTGCATTTATGTGATATGACTGCTCTACTGGGGACCAGCACCCTCCTGTGCTTTGTGTATCCCATGTGGCCCCCCATGCTGTGTCTGAAGCATCTGACGTTAGAATCATTGATGGATTTGAACCTATGATTGATTTCCCGTTTGAAACCTCTAATTGATTTATCCACCATCTTAATTCTGTCTTTACCTCCCCTGATATGGGAATCATTGCTTCGTAGTGCTTGTTTTCGAGTAAACCTTTGATCTGGGTCATTTGCAAAAAGCGACAGTGTAATTTTGCTGGAATTACAGCCTGCATTGTTGAAATTAATTTTCCTATCAGTTGAGACATTTCTCTGACAGATAGACCTTCTTTTTTCAGAATCTGCTTGCATTCGTCTTTTATTTTTTGCACTTTGCCTTCTGGCAATTTGAAGAGCATGTTTACGGAGTCTATTTCGAATCCTAGAAACGAAATGGCCTGAACAGCATCTAACATGGATTTTTTCCAGTTTATTATGAAACCAAGCATCTGTAAGAGAAATAGGGTCGTGTTTCGACTTTGAACCAATTTCTCTTTGCTCCTTGATAGGATAAGAATGTCGTCCAAGTAGATTATGAGTTTTACTCCTAACCTTCTTAGAAGACCTACTACTGGTTTCATAAGTTTTGTAAAGATTCTTGGAGCAGAGGCCAGACCGAAAGGAAGTGTCTGAAACTGATACAGCTCCTGTCTCCATAGAAACCTTAAAAACTTTTGATCCTTTATGATGATTGGGACTGTTAGATATGCATCTTTCAGATCTATTTTGCACATGTAACAGTCCCTTTCTATTAGATCTTGGACCATGAACAGTCCTTCCATCTTGAAATGTTGATACAGAAGGAATCTGTTTAACGGTTTCAGGTTTATAATGGGCCGATACCCCCCGTCCTTTTTTGGAATCGTAAACATATTGCTGATAAATTGATTTTGTTACTCGCGAGCCAAATCGAAGAATGATTGAATTTTCAAAAGGGAGCTTTTTATATGGCTATTCGTTACGTCACCTGGCGGCGAGTCAAGCGGAGAGAACACTGAGTATCTTATCGAGGGTTATGAAATGAAATTCCATAAAAATCACATTTTGCTACAGTTTTCTGCTTAGATCTGTCAACAATGTTAGATATCATTTAAACATTAATTAATTGACAATTAATTAAATTCGAAATAGCTTCTTTCTCTAAATTTATACTGATTTTAGTAAAAGAAAAAGAAAAATCTTTGGGGGGGGGGGGGATCAAAACAAAGAAAATATACGTTAAGCATACCCGAGATCCTGGTTAATCAGAAATTTCGTTTTTCATTTTACTTTAACAAAATCGATTTTCTCAACATTAAACATTTCTATCTCTCATACAATACATACATTACCATTCAAATTGCTTATTAATGTCATTGTTTACAACAGCGAGGTAGAGCAAAATCAATACCAGATATCTAAAACGCTAAGTAAAAGTCGAACCAATATTGTAAAATCAGTATTATGACGTAGTGCGATACTCGGACTACTTTAACTAGTAATCTGTAACTGATTGCTAACATACTATGTTTTGTATGTTGTTAATTTTCAGTTGTCCTATGTGATATTCCTGGGGCTGTACAGCTACATTCTTCTGGTCAAGTTTGATACTGCAGTCTCCAATGAAGAGATTATCCTGATCATATGGGTGTTTAGCATATTTGCTGAGGAGGTCAGACAGGTAACCTAGGAGACAGATACCGTTTCATTTTGTGGGGATACAATTAACCACAAAAGAAAATGATAGATTTGCAAAGATTTGTATAAATATTGCTGGTTCAAGACCTCATATGGGGTAATCATTTGATAGGCAATTATAGATCAATTCTCATTTGGCAATGGTTGAAGGACATTGAATGAAAATCACAAATATTTAATTATCTTTTATTTACTTTTATTCATTCTTGCATCCTGGCAGTGTTTAAAAAACAGCCTTTACTTAATTTACACAGTCTTTTGGGGGTAAAAAAAAATTTTTTTTTGAATAACAGCTAGAATTGACTATTATATTGATTCTTCTGAACACGCCCTAAAAGAACCAAGCAATTGGAACTATGAGAACTATTGGAATTATGAGGTGATAATTTCGGTCGGGGCGTGATCAAATCCAATAAAGCCCAAAGGGCTTTATGATAGATTTGATCACGCCCCGACCGAAATTATCACCTCATAATATTCAAAG
>WFKH01008929.1:21762-39943 GCA_016163765.1 Magallana hongkongensis
GATTTGATCACGCCCCGACCGAAATTATCACCTCATAATATTCAAAGAATGATTCCTTATTACTTATATTTATATAATTTTAAGTCATCGTACTATTAAATATTTAAATATAAATAAGCAAACCCCATTGGCGCCTCAATTCCGCGTCGTTTGAAGTTATTGGTTATATAGTACAAAACCGATACGTAGTGTTATCACAGGCAAAAACACTGGAAAATGTAAATATATACGTTAAACATTGTTTATAATGTTCAACATATATTTATTGGTGTAATTAGGTTAGTTGTATTTATGGTGGTCATTGCAAAGGCAATTAAGGTCACCGATCTTTTGAAAAAGAATAGAATTCTAGAATAAAAAGCTTGTTTTTATGCATATATTAGCTCACCTGAGCCGAAAGCTCAAGTGAGCTTTTCTGATCAAATTTTGTTCATTGTCTGTTGTTGTTGTTGTTGTCTTAAACTTTTCACATTATATCTACCTCTTCTTCTCCACAACCACTAGGCCAATTTTAACCAAACTTGGCACAAAGCATCCTTGGGTGAAGGGGATTCAAGATTGTTTATATAAAGGGCCATGCCCTCTCTCAAAGGAAGATAATTTTGAATTATTGAAATTTAAAAAAAAATCATCTTGATGTAGGGTAGGACCACAATGGGGGTTTGCATTTTTACAGAAGGATAAAAAGAGAAAAATTTTAAAACATCTTCTCAAAAACCATTTAATCAAGTAAGCTGAAATTTGTGTTGAAGCTTCTCCAGGTAGTGTAGATTGAAGGGTGTACAAATCATGATCCCCAGAAGTAGAATGGGACCAGAAAAGGGTGTTGAATTTTTACATAGTAATAGATAGAGAAAAATCTTGAAAATTCTTCTTCAAAACTAAAACAACAAAAGGAGCTCAATGAATATAAAAAATGTGTAGAGAAAAAATTGAATTTTTTAAAAATAGATCTACTCTACAAAATTGTCCAAATATATTATCAATTCATACCTTAACTAGAGCTGATTTGATCACAGTTATGGCTATTGTTGCCCAGGTGAGCTATGTGACCACTAGGCCTCTTGTCATGTAGTTATTAAGGTAAGCTTATTGCGTTTGTTAACATTAAGAACTTGATACTGTAAACCAACTTTTATTTGTGTGCAAAAACATTCACGAGGTTCGCGAGAGCCTCATTGTCACGATTATTTCTCACCATGAACCAGTTCTCAAATATCTCTAGTAAATTATTTTAAGATAATCTGCATCTTGGTTGTGAAAATTTATTACCGTGAACCAGTTTATTTCCGATAAATCACAAAATAAAGTCATTGCATATAAAAGATGGTTTACAGTACTTAAATTTGAAGGTTGAAATGTTCCCCAATCTGAATGTTCATGTTTAAATCAGTGAAAATTTAAAGATCCAGCCTTATAGCCTGATTAGACAAGTTTTGCTCTACATAAAGAATATAAAAAAGATTTCAAATGTGCATGTCATCAGGGTTAATATCATTTTCAAAACATTAAATAGGTTACAGATCATACCTTTAGTAATTGGATTCCTTGTTCAGTAAGATGTCTATATATTTTCATACTGTTAAACTGCCCAAAGTTATTCCCCCTTAACAGAAACCTATTTGTGAGCACGATTTTTGTGATTTCTTTCACCATGAAATTTTGCATGTATCACCCTCACAAACAATAGTACACTTATTAAAATGTTCAGTGTAACTATACCTGTATATTAATGATATTGATATTTTCTTCATTCCTCTCAACTACATGTACTAATAAATTAAAACCAATTAATCCAAGACTTAAATTGATACATTTAGTATGTACATGTACATGTATAAATCCATAAAGAGTCATCAAATATTAATGTTTAAAACTTCTTTAGGATATGAACTTAGTTGATCACATATGATTTAATTTAACACAGATTTAATCATGAACGATTGAAGTTACAACTTTTTGAACATTTCTATTAATTCATTTCTTATATTCACTTTTAAGAAAGATGGATCAGTTAAAATTATGAACTTGACAGTGTTTTAACTTAGTTAATACTAATAAAGCTTCAGGCAAACCATAAGCTTGCTTGATAATCATTGTGATGTCATGAATATGACTGATGTCATGAATATGACCTTTTGACTCCTAAAACTTTTTACGCAGAAATGAACATTTTTGCTTTTCATTTGTTTCATATAAGAAAAGAAATTATGCAAATGTAAATATTAAATAAAAATATAGATTATAATTCCTAAAATTAAGTATGTTTACATTGTACCTATTATATGTATCTTAATCTATATATATTTCTTTGGGGATTAGAGGGTGGGGGCATGTTAAAGGGGCCTAGACATGATTTAAGATCAAATTTTTAAAATTTAAATCTTTCATTCTTTATGTATAAAATGGTTTACTTTAACATTTTAAATGATTGACCAAAATTTGAATGCTAGGCAAAGTTATAATTGAGATACAGAGGTCAAAATGCATTGTTATGTAAGCAAAGCTTTAGTCTTGTTTTTGTTTACAAATAATGTACAGTAAGAAAATCACCACCTTTAACAAAATGACTTGTGGCGAACAAGATAAACTCAATTAATTCAATGTGTTCATAAATAATATACCGGTAGTCAACAAAAGAAAGCAAGATTTGATTGGAACTTATACCAATACAACACATATGTAAACAATAACAAGACTTGAGCTTTGTTTACAAAACAAAGAACTGTGAATTCTGTATCTTGCTTGTAATTTGATATTTGACATTCAAATTTTGATGAAGCATTCAAAATACCTATATTAACTATTCTAGACATTAAAAATGGAAAAATAAAAATTTAAGAATTTTAAGCTCAAATCTCTTGTCTAGGTCCCTTTAAGGGCAATTTAAGCTAAAGTGATATTTGCATATTTTGGACAAAGTAATTTGATTCAGTTGCTTTAGAATGTTGCAAAACACTATTGCCAGTTATATATAGGTTTCGATGTACCACTGTTTGTACTAATGTAGTTTTTTAATTTGAACAGTTATTGTCGCAGTATTCAATATATGAGAGAATTACAATATATCGTACGTCCACCAATCAAAATGCCTCACATATCATCAACCCCAGTGCTTCCAATAACACTCAGAGTTTTCGAGGCAAAAATCACTCATTTCACCCCTCTCAAAAGGTACTGCAGTTGTGTCCAAAATAACTTCATACTCTAGCTGCTTTTGTTTACCACCAAATTTTTTCAATCGTTCTTTTTTTTTTTTTTATACAATTTTATTGATTGTGTGCATTTTGAAAATATTTTTTCCCCCGCATATAAATTCTCTATTTATATATTATTTGGTATCCAGCCATTAGTAATTGTTAATTTAATTTCATAATTTTGATTGCAAATAAGTTGTAACTGTTGGCTTATCCTTTTTTGTTTTGTGTGGTGTAATGATTGCTATATGTGTGCCTTTGTATATTAATATTATACTAATACATGTATATAATTTGTAACAAAAGATTAATCTGCATGAAATGATTATAGTATATTGTAGTTTGGATAGATATTTGGCATGCTGCGTTATGATATATTCTTATTTTTACTACTAAAAAAAAAAAGCTGCATACAGAAAATGTTTTGCTTGGTAACATCTTAACTAAAAAGAAAGCAGAAAAAAGCAGAAAAAAATATATTGCATGCTTTCAATAAAAATCGATATCAATACTTACTAAGACTCTGTTTCCAATTTCAATTGAAATTTCTTAGAAATATTTTTGTAAACAAACCCAATGAAATGTATATTTTGATAGATGTTATCCTCCTCAACCAAGAACTTCAATACCAAGCTACACAGCTACATAACCGATCCCTGGAACATCGTGGACGTGGCGACCATTTTTATTTTTGTGATGGGAATCGTCTTACGCTTCCTCCCCTTCACATCCACCCTGGAGGCTGCCCGTTGTGTCATGGCTCTCAACCTAGTCATCTTTTTCTTTAGAATTTTACATATATTTTCTGTCCACAAGCAACTGGGGCCAAAACTTGTCATGATTGGGAGGATGGTAAGTGAGCAACACTTTGGATTCATAAATGAGACAGCTTCTTTAGAATGTTAATTTTAGAAATTGCTTGTCAGTAGATAAGTGTGTTATTCTTAAACTTCAATTTTACTGCCAAAATCTTTGAAATCATGAATTTTTAAACTGCTTATACATGTATATATATATAAGCAATCCAACTGTCCATTAATAACCCCCATCCCCCACCCCCCACCCCAAGAATGCTTGCTATGTTAAATATGTTTGTGTTCACTATTCAGATTTACAGATTAAACTGTATTAGGACTAGTTACTTATCAAGCACAGACATTATACACTTAATATTTTGATTTCTCTTATATCTTGAGAAAAGCTTATTTTTGTTCATGGTTGGGTGAACTTGTAACTTTCTTGCTGGTTAGATTTGGTTAAAACTGCATGGTCAAAATCAGATAGTGCCAGGGATTAAATATCTTTGTAACATTGTGATTGATTATATACATTATTCTATGCACTGTCACCTATTTTGTATGAAATATTTAAAAAACGATGTAACTGTATAAAAAAAGGTTCTTTTGTTTATTTATAGGAATATAGTGGTACCAATCTTTTCATATTTTTATGCAGTTATCGTATGACCAATATCAGAACCCATGTTGACAATATATATTATAAATTTTCCTGCTGTAATCATTACAGTGTGTAATGTATATGATATTGTTTACAGCTGAAGGACCTGCTGTATTTTATCATCATCCTAATGGTGTTTGTGGTGTCTTACTCAATAGCAGCATACTCTGTGATGTACCCCAATTCAGAGCTCAGCATAGTCCTCGTCTACAATGTTATGAGGCTTGGATACTGGAACTTGTATGGGGAACTTTTCTTGGAAGATATAGAAAGTAAAATTTTATTCAGTATTTTGCAAATCTCGCATGAATGTGTGACAGATAAAGTTTTGAGTATGCTTTGTAATAATAAAATCATTAATCCCTTTAATATTAAATACAGCACAAACACCACCAGATTACCTGCTTATATTTTTTTTTCCCGAGGACTATCAAGTGACACATTTATTCACAAAAAGCAATGATCTACGCAAATCAATGTACAAGTTGCCTAACATCTCGTCCAATTTAACTCATTGAAACTCTTCAAAATTATCAATCTCACCTTTCAAATACTCTCTGAAAAGCTTCGCTTCACCCATGTTTACTTACAATGTTTTGTTGCTTTCAATTTTAAACGTTTTCTCCCTTTCCTCTGCAGAGGTTTGAGCAAATCTTGACGCTGCCATTTTGTTCTGCTCCAGACACAACAATGTGATGTTAATATTCAAAGGGCAACACTACTGTAATTTTAAAGAATTTCAAAGGGCAACTACTCCAAATATTTTAAGAACTTACGGAATGCGGTTTCTGATTTAAATAATATGAAATGTCGAGATGAGTAGGCGAAGCGTCGGCCAATGACGGCCATATTGCTGAATATTAATTCTCACTGAACGGACATAGAGATATATCAGGCAGTCTTGTGCTGTGTTTAATCCAATGAAAATGTAACATTTCAGTCCGAGGGAAAACAAAAAAAAATTATCATATAACCACAGGTGCTTGGAAGAGACTGTAATTATAATCTTAGGAAACAAGAATGTCACAGAAAGGAAGCAGTTATTTTTTTTGGAAGCCCATATCCTGATGTTTATGAGAATTTCCTATTAATATATTAACTTCATAATGATTATAACCGCCGTAGAAAATTTAAGTCGATAATTCATGGCATGACTACGTGATAGTCGACTTTCCTATTATTTATGATTGCAGGAGAGAAACTTTTTTTTACCAGAGAAACATTAGAATAGAAACTGCGCATGATAAGAGAAGAATAATGCCCGATTGAACAGGATACTTCAAGCATGATACAATAGGATTGATACACAATAGGAAAGGACACAATAGGATTGATACACAATAGGAAAGGACAAACAATATAAGATCCCATTAAATGATATTCTGAATCACTATTAACCTTATTTAACTGATAAAAGCATAAAATTATAAACAAAATGTATGAAACAAGATACGAAGCAGATTAAATTCCTTTTTAAGCGCTAAGCGTACGCAGTACACAAAGCGCTTATTGGCATTGCTTTTCGGGGATGTCACTTCCGGATAAGTGCCACCTATAATCATCTAAAATAATCTGATGACCCGATGTCTAATAATAGAATGCAGAGAAGTACTCTATCGGTGTTAAGGCGAAATAATTCTAATTATTTGCAACTGCACACAAATTATCACAATGATTTTTTTCTACAACATCAAAGATTTAAAATAAAAGAATATTTGTCAGTGCATTAAAAGTCAAAGAGCATATGTAGTTTTGTAAACAGCATGTTGCAATGGGGTTTCATACATAAGTACACGCAGGCTGTTATGTCGGTAAAAAGGCAAAATAATTCCTAGAACAGAACTGACAATACAAGATAGATAGCATAGTGTTTTATGAAGGGAAATATGAACAGAACTCCAGACCTTCAAATGTTTAGAATATAAAGTCGATCAACAGTTTATAAAGCATTTCATAAGAAATAAACTGCAACTTGGTGTCGGAAGAAAAAAGATTTGTTTCAAGTGTATGGTATAGGCATAAAAACTTTTCTGTTATTTGTTTACATTGCACATGTGGAAAGACTATGGTGTTATTATTTAACGCAAATTCTGAAGCTACTCCTTGCATATGACAATGACAAATTCTGTTGCATGCAATTGTACACTAGTCAGTCTTTTATTTCATATAAAGTTGGATTGTTTTCTTCTCTTCTATATTACATTAGTAGTTAACTGTTTTCTGTTTTATAAAACTAGTATTAGAACTGTTGTTGGTTATTACAGAGGTAGAAGTGCTTTTGTAAAATTGTTTTCTGTATTTATAAAGCTAGCATTAGAACTTTTGTAAGTTATTGTAGTAGTAGTATTAGTACATGTAACTTGCTAACTTATATACTAATGCAAGGTTTTATCTGTACTTTGATTTCCATTATTAAGATATATTTTAAGAAGTATTATTGCCTTCAGTTATTGCTACAGCAAGAAACTTGGTATTGTTAATTTGCAGAGGAAGAGCCAGGCTGTACGTTTGACTCCAACTTGTACAGTAACGGCAGCTTGCCTAGATGTCCCTCTGCGGTCAGTCGATACGCTGTGCCAATCCTCATGGGCTTTTACGTGCTTTTCTGTAATATTCTACTTCTTAACCTTCTCATTGCTATGTTCAGGTAAGAAGGTTTATTTTGTTACCAAATACAGTCAAACTTCGTTATCTCAAACTAGATGGGACTCTTTAAAAACTTCGAGATATCCGAGTATTCGAGATATCAGAGTAAAATACTTTAAAAATAAGTGGTTGGGACTTACAAATCACTTCGACATATCCATTGTATTTGAGATATCAGTGTTCGAGATATCGAAGTTCAACTGTATGTATTATGTTGTGTTTGGTATTTGAATAATTTTGATTTATGAATATTAATGATTGTATTTCAGTGCATTTCAGATCTCTATTTCTAATTGATAAATTTTAAAGTTATATGTGATGCAATTTTCTTGTCAAAATTGTTTATTGTAAAATTGCAATGAACTACTAAAATGAGGAAAACGAATATCAAATGGCTGATAAAGTTCGGATCGGATCTGTTGGTCATATTTTTATGGGAATTTTTTAAAAGCTATTTAGAGGCCCTGATTGAGGCATTATATTACCCTTTTGTTTTCCTGTACAATGGTATACATTATATATCCCTAACATGAAGAGAGATCTTTGTTCTCAAAAAAATAATGATTTAAGCTTAATGCAGAATTATTTAATCAGCAGGTTTTTGCAGTAAAATAGAATTCTAAAAGTACAGCTCATATATTGCTTTTTAAAGTTTTTAGCATGGTATGGTAATTTGTCTGCACAGCCTGGTGTGTTATAGTACCAACAATATTAATATAAAAAATATGCATTCATTTATTTTTATTTGTACTGGTATGTTATATTCATGCAATGTCGTTTTAAAGCCATAATATACGTTTTTGTCAGATATAAATAGAGGGAACAGCCAAAAAAATGTGCTGCTGTTTTGCACACTTTGGTGGGGAAAATTATAATGCCAAAAATTTCAAGGGGAAAATTTTTCTTGGAGATAAAATAAATATGTTTTATCAATTATTTTCCAGAATTACATAGTCATTAAGTTGGTTAAGTAAGTGTTAAATTTTTATCAAGTCATACAATGATAAATCTATTCAAAATGCTTGATGATGTTTACTTGTGCTATATGCCATGACCAGGTTCTGCATGTGTTATTGAAAAAAATGAACATATTAAGATATTTCCCATTCAAACATTTGGAAAATATACACTGCATGAGTGTAAATATTTGTAGGTATAGATAGTTTCTGCTACTCGTATAACTGAAATTCTTCATGGTCACCTAAGTTTGTATATTATTGACCAGCTCATATCTGCTCCAATTATCTATCCACACTACTTGGGAAATGAAAAAGATTCAAATATCTCCTTTTGCTATTTACTTCTTGTATGTGAACAATTGCACTTAATTCATCCATTAGAAATGATGATACAACCATTCCTTTGATTGAAAATTATGCTGCCAATTCAGTGTACAGCTTCTTATATTCATAAAAAGTGAAAAGGAAGGCCAGGGGTGTTAATATGGAAATGAAAATTCCATAAGCATATTAGAAATGAATAATTTTCAGTGTCTAGCTACCACAATTTCAGTATTTTTGGCTACATAGTATGTAATGACCAAATAAATTAGATAACTATGTCTTCTTACTCTTTAGATTGATTTGAATGATAAAACTTAAAATTATTATGGTACAGGGACATTATCTACCTACATATAGTATATAAAAATAAATGGTTTTAGCATCAAGTGCCTGTGCTTGTTGAACTATATTTTAAACTTAGTTCAATAACGTTAAACAAGCAGGGGTTTTACAATATGCAAGTTTGCTAAACTAAAATACATGTATTATTTAACATGAGGGTACTTTAATGATGTATTTAACACAAGATTACCCATTTTATTTATAGTGCTATGGGGGAATGCTGAAATAAAACTGATATTTAAAAATTGAAATGAATTATTTTAAAATCTTGGAGCACTGGGTTTAATTTCTTGAATTGCTAATTACAGTTACACGTTTGAGATTACACAAATGGACACTGACAGTATTTGGAAGTTCATGCGGTTTAACACGATCCGAGAATATTGTGACCGCACACCCCTTCCTGCCCCCTTTTGTCTGATCTCGCATTTCTATTTATTGTTACAACAATGTAGCAGTAAATGTTGTAAGCAAAGGAGTAACCAAATTAACAGTTTGAGTAAGTCTTAGAAAGTACTTCAATGTATGAGTTCAATTAAAAAGTCATTTGAGTTTTTAGTATCTTATAATTTTTTTTTTCGCATGCTTCGATCCCTATAGTATATTTAGTATTTTATGGTATTCCTGTTTTTCTTTGTAACATTCAGCAAGTGTAGTATGCAGCTGGATTTAAAAAAAATTGATGTTGCTTTCTTTGTGCATATAAATGTCAGATAGAACAGTATGATTATAAGCACTAAAATTGTCATAAGGAAAAGGAATGGCTCTAAATTAAAGGGGCATGGTCACGATTTTGGCCAAATTTATTTTTCAATTTTTTAATTGTTACAATGCTTTAGTAATGCATTTCTAATGATCAACCAAAATTTGAGTGCTGGTCGTAAAATTATTGGCAAGATACAAACTTTCAACTCTTTGTTATGTAAACAAGGTTCGTGCCTTGTTTTTTATTTACATAGGTACAATATACCAGGAAAAGTTCTTTTTCAAGTTGATTTTTCTATCTGCTGATTCGTTTTGATACATAAATAAACAGTTCCTAGTTTTTGTTACATTCATTTTAGGTCTAAACATGGAATATTCAAAATGTAAACAAAAACATCACCCGAGCTTTGTTTACATAACAGAGAATTGTGAGCTCTGTATCTCGCTTATAACTTGACGACTGACACTCAAATTTTGGTTGCCTATTAAAAATGCTTTACTGAAGCATTGTAAACATTAAAAACGAAAAATTAATTTTTGACCAAAATCATGACCATGCCCCTTAAAATATTCCCTAATTGTCAAGTTAGTTAAATAATAAGAAAAAATGTCTCCTCCCCCTTAACAGGTGTTTATAAAGATAATTCAAGTATTACATGTACATGTACTAAAATTGTGTCCAGACCCAAATCATGAATCATTTTTGCTACAGAAACAAGACTTAATGTTAAACTTCTGGCTTGTAGTTTACAAAACTTTGTTATAGCCAGACAAAATGAAACCATCCTCAGGGGTTAAATCTCCATGATGGCCAATGGTGGCTCAAATTTACTTTCAACTTATAAACTAATATTTTGATCAAATTAAACCAGATAATTCATCACTGATGTAGCTCATAAGAAGAGCAACTGCATGAATCTATTAAATAATTTTGGTAAGTGTATTTTGCATGCATGTTTAACTCTTAGTTAGATACCAGTCTCTGATGAAGTCGGAGCAGCCTTATATGTTGTTTTTGTGCAACTTTCTTCTCTTTCCAGCAACACATATCAGATTGTACAGGAAAATACTGATCAGTACTGGTGTTTCCAGCGCTACCGCCTGATCTATGAGTATTACACACGCCCCACCCTGGCCCCACCCCTTATTCTGATAAGCCACATGGCTTTGTTCATTCGATGGATTTTCGGGAAATGTTCCTTCTGCTTGTCCAGTCAGCCCAGTGACCTGAGTAAGTCAGAAAAATTGTCAGTTTGTTCAACCACTTCACTTCATATTCTCGAAAACGTACATCATGATTAAATTAAAGCCATTCACAGATTCTCATACATCACTAGATAAATGAGATTAATGTGCATCATAGTCATGTATGTGTTTATACATCCCAACAAAATAGAAATAGTGGGCCGGAAAACTTGAAAAAAATTTTGGTTTAGTTTGCAGTAAACAATACATCGAATTAAGTGCATTTTACTGTCACACCCATCTTCATTGATTTTTACACATCAAACTTTTCCATATTTCAACTATTTTTAATTACTTCTGTTAAGAAATAGGCAAAATTGACATTAAACATTGAAGGAGAAAAGGATTGCAGTTAATTATTTAATGAATCGAGAGTCTGCATGCACATACTTTTATTTTACTCTTCACTATGTACATGAGCCTTGTTTCAATTCCATCCATGATTGATCATTGTAGCCAATCATCATTGACTTTAACATCATTAGCCTTTGCAGCCTATAACATCATGATGATCATGATAGATTGTTATGTGTTCATCACATCCATTTCACGATAAATAGTACCATGAGTTAATTAAGCCCCTGATACACACAACAGGAAAAAAGCTGTTGCTTTTTTTTATGCACCAGTCCTATAGGTGATTTAATAATTTCTTAATTGTCACTACCTTAAAGGGTTGGTGCATGTATACCATAAGAGGATCTCCTTATTTGGTGAAATGTTTTAAGTGCATGCATATATTATTCATTTGCTTCTTTGTGAAAATTTTAGTGACTTAAAATTCAGTAAGTAGTGTTCATTTTTGTTATCGATGTTACACATTTTTGCTTGAATATATCGTATAAGTGAAGCTGATTTTTAAATTAGTGGTAAGTCTGAAGATTTTATTTGTATTTTAAGCATGTTTATTTTGGAACAAATTGCATGGCTTGCAGTTATAGTCCTATAATGCTGAGTGTATTCATTCAGCAGTATTTGAAGCTTGATTACATGTTTTGTACACCCCTTTAATTATTTTGAATCATCTTTTTGAAATAATTCTTACAGGATTTTGCATAAATTTTAATTTAAGTTTAAATCCAATATATCATTGAAAATCATATATCTATGAGAAAGAATCTTTTTGATAGTTATATAAAATACTCATTTCATTGGTTGATTTATTTTTTGATTTTAGTCAAAAGATTTTCATCAGACAAGGCAAGAGAGCTAGTTCAATGGGAGAATATGATTGCAGATGCATTTATGAACCGCCTTGAGCTGGAAGAGAAGAAAAACATTGAAAATCGAGTCATTAACACACAAGAATCGTACGTACAACATTATAAACTCTTACAGGTCTGTTGTTTCATTGTACCAAGAAGTGTTAAATATGTTTGTGAATCGTACATTATTTAATATGATTTGTATATATGAGGTAAAATACACAATATACTTTTGTACAGCATACATCATATGAAGAAATCATGTAAACTTTATTCCACATGACTCATTGTCTAAATATTGCCATGGTCCGAAGTCTGCATAGCTCTCTCCTATCACATGAGAGAGGATTGTACATATTGGCCATGGTTTGCAACAATGCACATGACTATGTTCTCATTAATTAATATTCATATTTTAAAATTGTCTCCCTTACAAATATAACTTATAACTCATATTTAGTGTATATATAACATTACTCTGATTATGCAAAAACTTGTATTTTTTATTGGAGAACACATATTAGGCTCAGCACAATTTCCTGTGTAGGCCTATGGTTAAAGTCAAATAATTGGCAAAAAAGACTTATTAGACAAATGATGTAGAATTTTACCTATTAATGGCAAGTAATTAAAAAATAAATTCAACATTGTTTCATGGGTTCTTTCATCACCGTTTACTGTAATACACTTTATTCCTATGATGCTCTGCATTTTACAGCGATTTCACTAAAATTAAATAATCTCAGAGAGAGATACACAGAGAGAGTTATTTCCTGATGCATTTACCATGTTTCTGTAGGATACATGAGCTGTTCTTCAAGCTGGATGAGCTACAGGATTTGCAAACCACCTCTGGATCCTCGGGACAGGCACCTATCTCCAAGACCCCCATTAATCAGGTCGTCAGGATGCCTCCACAAATGGACAAGAGACTATTAGCCCTGGAAGAGCAGGTAACATATTTTTATGGCAGTGTTGTCATATTAAAGATATTTATCGAAATAAAAACTACACATTTGAAATATATCTCTTGAAATGTGAAACAAAAAATGGTCAGATCCTCTGCTTCAGAAGTGTTTGTAGTATGTCACCCGAGTCACTCATGACCTATTATTCCCACCTTGTCTTCTACTGGTTGGATGTCATGGGTCTGTCAGAAACATTTTAACAACTAGTAGACTAATTGTTCTCAAACAATTAGAGGTCTTTCCACCTCATTAATTTTTATGGCTAAAACATTTTTGTTTCGATAGAATTGATGAAATTCTTTCCCTGCGTTATATCATGAAAAAATAATGTCAAAAGATTTAGTATGATTTTTTAAAAAAATTAACCTTGACCTTTGACCTTTGTGTCATTTTGATTCGCCAGGGTCAACTTTTCATTTTCAAGTGGTCTGACGTCTCTACAATATATGGTTCAAAAGGTGTTTTTAACAAAATTAAGAAACTTTCAGGGGCAATAACTGCTTAAAGGAGACATCAGATCCTTTTGATATGAATAGATTGAAATATCCTTAAAGTCAATGAAAGACAAAGGTTTAAAGTCTCTATCTCTAACGGTTTAAGATGAGTAGTGATAACAAGCATTTTGTACGATAGGGCAATAACTCTGTAACTAATTTAAGGCAGAGGCTGAAGGACTGTATTTTGAACTGTCATAAGAAGTCCTACTACATCCATGAAAATTTTTTTATTTTACCACCCTAAACGAAAGAGATATAAAAAAAATTATAATACACAGATTTTTGAATGACCTTGACCTTTGACCTTTATAATATTTTGATCGGCCAAGGTAGAAGCTCCCATTCCAATTGGTCCGAAGTCTCTAGGACAAATAGTAGAAAAGTTGGAAGTGTTTTAATTGAAATTTAAATACTTTCAGGGTCAATAACTACTAGAAGGGGGCCTCAGATCCTTTCGGTATGATTAGATTGAAAAACCCTTTAAGTGAACTTAAGACATTGGTAAAAGTTCCAAGTCTCTATCTCTTGCGGTTTCAGAGAAGAAGTGTTAACAAGCTTTTCCTACTCAAAGAGCAATAACTCTGTAAGCTCTGGGAATTTTTAGAGTTTTGGATTAATCTAATGACAAGAAAGTCACCCGATAAAAATAGGGAAAAAAAAGAATAAAAAACATAAAGAAATCAAGAGGTCTTTAACCAGAAGTGGAAAAACCTAATTCAACTGATTTAACTAAGTCTAGTACAATCTTGAACATATTTGATGCATATCATCTCTAGGGGAAGGGAAACATAAATTGTGAAATTTATGATACCCACCCCCTGGACCCATAGATTTTAGGTAAAATATATGTTATCTTTTTAAAATCCTCTCTAATTCTGGGCATCTAGGAGGCAATTAAAGAGTGCAAGTTAGGATAAGCAAAAATGCCTCAACCAAAATTGTGAAATGCAGTACCCTTGTTAAGTACCCTTAACGCAGCTCGCGGGTTTGCTGACGTCAAAATAGGATTCGACGTAAAGAGTTGACCGCCATAGCAAACCCATACATTTTTTTAAAAAATGACAAATGATCTTTAGAAACATAAAAGGAAATATTTCAAAAAGCTTAAATGCAGTTTATACAAACATTTATAATTATCGAGTGCTAAAAATTTAAAGACGTGACATACATTGTCACATTTTGTTCTATAAGGTATGAGTGTGCGTTGTAACTCTTCTATTTAAAATCATGTTTAGACAAGTAAATAAATTGAACCGTATGCATTGACTTCGCTTCTTTTACAATTATAACTTCTGTTTTTTCAACTGCTGATCTAACTATTAAAATTCTTTTGGCTTTTGCTAATCATCGTATACGATTAAAAACTTCTTATGTCAATAGTTGTATGGTAATTATTTTTGCATTGATTGACTCAGAGTTTCATGAAAAGAAAAAATAGCCATTTTTCTTCTCTTCACAACCTTCCATTAATTGCATTTGTGCATTTGATACCATTCATGATAATGTCTAATTAGTATTTACATTTTCTAATATGGTGTTAATCAGCTAGTCTTGTCAATCAACGCATTTTCATTTCTTGGTTCTTAGACGTAAGAAAATGATGACGTCGGGCTAAAGTCATAATAAATGAAAAAATAAGGTTTTGTAAAATCTTTTAAATCTTTAAAGTTTTTTTGTAAAAAATTGGCCGAGAACAAATATTAATTATTTTTTATGAATTGATTCAAAATTATCTCTTCTGTTATCGTGTTGAGTAAAATTAAGTTCGTCTAAATTGTTTAAAAGTTTGGAGCATAGTTTTGAAATGCATTTCCCGACTAAGATATGCATTTTACTATATATTTCATTGAAATGGCGTTGCTTGATTTTATCAGCGACACTGTGTTTGAAACACTGTGTTTGAAACACAATAACATTATTACCACTCAGACGAATCTCAAATAAATTTTAGAAATAAAACTCTAGCTGAAACCTATGGATCACGTGGATTAATTTTCAGGGTAGGTTCTCTCACAAGCAGTAAACCCGCGAGCTACCTTAAGGGTTTTTGTTTTGTTTTTTTTGGGTTTTTTTTGGGGGGGGGGGCTTTATTGATCTTAAAGTGAATATGCATTTATTCCTTTAAACACCTTGGCCCTTATTATTTCATCAAAATTAGGTACCTGGTAATCTAATTGTATGATGGCATTCTAATCTGTATGCTTAGGTACTAGGAAAAAGGGAATGTAATAAAAAAAATCCCAGTTTTCTAGGGGTCTCACTAAAAAGCGCCCGGGAGCGCCCGAGAGCGCCCGGGATAATAAAATAGCGCCCCGGAGCGCCCGAGGAGCAAAAACAGGCGCCCGGGAGATTATTTATGTTAGTTTAATAGAAATCTGTTAAGAAATTACGATTATTTCACATTTGCTCACATTATATAACCGAGTGAGCAAAAGAAGAACGATAATTCCAGTATAAAAATATACACGGCTAGCAGAAATACCCCAATTTGTCTTAAGGAAATTTTACATAAATAGATTTACATAAAATAATTTTTCATAAAAAACGTTACAAACAATTTTAATCTAGGGATGAGGTTGTTTGCCTTAATTTTATGACTTTTTAGAGCAGGCATTCTGTTGCCAATAATTTGATAATGTAATTGATCGTATGATATGCAAATAGGAAAAGATTTTGTGTTTGCAAACTTGATTATTTATGAAAAAAATTGGAGAATTAACAAACTAACAACACATCCTCGTATATTGACGATGGGATAAATTTGACAATTTTATAACTAACAAGGTTGACAGTTAATGTTTGAAATATCGTGACATGCTATATGAGATGGTGCAGAGGGGACGTTATATGACGGGTGATACTAAAACAAGTCCCACGGAGAAAACAAGTCCCACGTAAGTCCCACGTAAGTCCCACCGGTAATGAAACCAGTAAAGCTATGGATATGGCATTCTATCGATGTTAAACGTTCAAATGTGTCAGTTTTTAAAAAAAACCAATGATTTTGGTCTAAATTTGTGGTTTAATCGGCCGTTTACATGCCAAGGAACGATAACTCTAGCGAGACTACGCCATTGTATACGAAGAAGACTTCCCGTAGATTAACACAGTAGGTTAGTTGTATGAATTATGTTTAAACTTAATGAATTAAAATGGGTACGGAATTTTATCATTACTAACGTTCTATTGTGTCAGTTTTTGAAAGTAAACAATGATTTTGGTCTAAATTTGGGTGTAATGGAGGGGGGATGACAAGGAACGATAACTCTAGCAAGTCTACGCCATTGTAAACAAAGAAGACTTCATGTGGAAAAACATAATACGTAAATGCTTGTATAAATTCTGTTTTAATAAAATTAAAAATGTAGTTAAAATATGAAATTAATTATGTGTAACTTTCAAGTAGAAAAAGAAAGAAGAATATTTTAAAAAAGATGTTTAAATTAAATTAAAAAGTATTTAACAGTAACAGAAAAAACGGTAAATTAAATAATAAAATTTTTAAAAAATATTAAATTATCAATTCGAAAAAAATATTAAGTATTATATTAAAATAAATTTGATTGTTATGTGTTTTTAAAGCTAACAATAACCACAAAATAAATAACATATCTAAACCAAACCTGTAGCTGTGTTAATAGTGTTTGTTGGTATTATTTTTTTTTATTGCTAGTAACAACTAATTTCAACTTACTAATTATTAATAGAAGCAATAAAAAAAAATACAATGTAAAATTAATGCAAATATTTATTGTTATAGTTACCTACATATAAATAAATATGTGTATTATAATTACATGGATACTAACTTTTTTATTGAATTTTAATTAAATTATATGTAAATAAATGCAAAATCGTTATACTATCATTATAACATTATATATGAATAAACAATATTTCATAATTTTGTGTTAAATATACCATATATAGTTTATTCTCTAAATCGTTTTTTTTTATCCTGCATTTAGATATTTGATTTAATAATTAAATCACTTTTGTAGAACTCTTCGTCACATTTAGTGTCCAGACCCTACGACGTGGACGTGGTTCTACAACAGGGTCCTTATTTTTTTTAATATTTATAAATTTCTGAAATTAATTTTGCCAGCCCAACATTATTCCTTTAGCTTTAGCTGTCGTGCAGGAAGAGAAGTATGCCAGATGAATAAAAGAAATAAGAAAAGAAAACTAAAATGGATAAAAATTATTAAAAAAAAAAAAACTTAATTTTATGAAATTGTCAATTTTAATTTTAAAAAAAAAAAATGAAAATTGTAACCAAAAAAAAAAATAAAAAAAGAAAAATAAAATGAATAAAAATTATGAAAGTAAGAAAAGAAAAAGAATTAATAAATAATTACCTCTGGTTAAAATAAAAAGAAATTGTAAGTAGTGGCTGTTTGTAATTTTAGTTTTTTATCACTAAGCTTAGCTGATTAGAAACAATGAACATGTTCAATTTCATATATTCCCTCATATCATCATATTTCCTATATCATAACCAAATGATTATATGTACCAAATGATTTAAAGTTCAGAAACGACAAAAAATAAATGTTATAAAACTACAAATAAGTTGTATTATAGCATACATTTCATAAAAGAGCCAATGAATTTTCACCCTAGCATTGTTCC
>WFKH01008948.1:0-17573 GCA_016163765.1 Magallana hongkongensis
TCTTTGAACTAATCTGCGATTTGTTGATGTCTTCAACATGGCCATCTGTTTCTTCCTCTTTGCTGTTAGTTTTTACACTACTTAGTGCATCCCTAAGCTACATGAAATGTTAAATGGAGCTTACAACTACATGTACATCATGCAAGGAAAGCAAGATAAAGCAGTTATTTACCGGTAAGTGTGTTAAAAAGAAATTTTAAGCATACAGTGTGGTCACTACTTTAGCATAGGTTCAGTGCATAGAGACACCCCAACACCAACATAACCACCACAACAAATAATTTACCTCCTGTTTAGCGGCCTCCTGCTCCTCCAACCAGCGATTCTGATTGGCCAGTTTTTCCTCATTAAGTCGCTGTTCAACCATAGCAGCTACAATACTCTCTACCTCTGACATAGACAGGGAGTTTTCCCTGGCTTCGTCAATCTGTATGACAATTCTTCTTACATGTTCTCTCAACTCGTGAGGACTAAGTCCTTTGCCCACCTGATAAAAGATAGAGAGATACATGTACTCATGTACTGATTCATTTTCTCTAAACTTTTTTCAACTTACTTGAAAAAACATAGGTAATTAAAGATTACAGAGCTCACCGAGACAAGGCATCACCTTTATGACTACCTTTATCATATTACATGAAAAGCATAGTCCGGATGCTGACACTGACGCCAAGAGTATAGCATAAGCTCCCCCCGACTTCGTCTCAATGAGCTAAAAAACCTTCAGTGGTTAAGACTTTTACCCCTGAAATTTCTCCATAAGATCTCTCCTTCCACATCTCCATTAAGTTGGAATGCATCATGTATGGGTATGCTGAAATTTAGACATAAGACATAACTCAACTTTGTAAATATGATCCAACATTGTCAATTATATCCACTTTTATGTCTGAATTTACATATACAAAGGATCAAATTAAACTGAGATAACAGATATAGTCCAGAATTTTCAATAATTAATAATATCAGAAATAATATTCAAGAGTGAACTGTGGATACTATTTTCTGAGATATATAATTGCATAGATATTAGCCACATTACAAAGCTTAAAATTGATAGTTCTTAACTCAATATTTTCAACTGTTTTTAAATATCTATGAAGAAATATTTACCTGCATAAAACAATATTGGCAACAAAAGCAACAATGGCAAGATGATACAGCACAGACGGGAAAGCCTGGACATTCTGTAACAAATAAGTCATACAGATGTACATATCCTGTAACAGATTGCTAAACACAGTACCATATTTCTCTTGATATACTTTTGGAAAAGAATCATTCATGTGTGCATGTACAGTAAATATCACATAACAGACTGCTTCAGTAAAGTACCATTTAAAGGTCTCTTTCTTATATTGTGCAAACAACTGAACACATATCCGTTTCTTTCAAATATCTTGTACATTTTCTATGACTTAAATGCCATAATCATATTTCATGAGAAACTTAATTACCTTGAGAAAAGTCCAACTTCCCATACAATCATTTTCACTATGACAGATCGTGCAGTGGACAGCGCTTTTCTGGTCACAAACGTACAAGCTTTAACAATGTGTCGCAGACAGTACGTCCAGATCAGATGGTACAGCATTAGTAGTACCACCGACAACAGGCTGCTGGTCAGTGAACAGACCGGTCTGACCAGGTACCGCCACACAGGTCTCCCCAGGTAATGCCACGCTGGCTCCCCCACGTGGTTCCACACCGGCCGTCCTACACTGGTCCACACGGGTCGTCCCACATTGTTCCATAATGGCTGGGCCACAGGTCTTGCAGTGGAGGTGATGGTTTCTATGGCAAACAAAAATGGAATACACCTTATATACCACTTTTGAACGTGAAGTTATATCATAATGTATTTTAATAACTTCAAAATCTTTACTTGATAACAAAGTTTCACTATATATAGGTACATGTAATGTATTTAAATCATTTCAGGTGTCTTTAACCTATAAAAACTATGCATTGATGTACATGAATAAATTGTTTTTTTCATGTGACTTTAGCCTATAAAGGGAATTCTACAGCCTTTCAGCTCTTCTTATTTAATCTGAGTTCCATATTCTTTACACAGTCTAGTCTCTGCATACTTACCTATGATGGTGGTGACTACGGTGGTGGTGACGGTGGTGATCGTGGAAGTAGTGGAGTCTGATGCCGAGGTGGTGGTAGAGGTGGTGGTGTCCGACCTTGACCTCTGGGGGCTGCTCCTACTGTACCGGGAGTTGGAGTGGTAACCAGACATGTTGGTTCCTCGAAACACATACAACCAAAATCAACTCATGTTTGAACAGAAAGCGTAACAGCTAGTTCTCTCATTTGAATTACAAATTCCTCTTGGAAAAACATGAGAGTACTACTGAGTACTTACCAGTAAACTCGGATTCTGATTCCATTCCTACAAAACAAGTAAAACCCAACTCAATTATTACATCGACTGATATACAGCGCAAAATATTTCTATACATGCACAAGTCATAAAATAAGAAATCCTATCGCATCCTTTTTTTAAATACACCATTTACGATTGTATAACAATAAATCATGAATAAAATCCTTTTAAAATAAAAAAAATCATTGAGGAACATATCGTTTCTAGGACAAAGCCACATACCAGACATTTCATCAGAGTCCACCTGATCTAGACCTTAAAAGATAAAAAAAATCATTGTTATACTCTTTAAGAAGGTATTGGACAACACATTTTTATCTAATTGATCTTAAAAAGGACCTTTTCATAAATAGGATTTCATCAATGAAATTTTAAATGATGGCGCACTGTCTAATGGTTTTACAATATGTAAAGACTCATTCAGAGATAACTGTACCATATAATTTGATTTTCCTGTTGGAGTTCTGAATTTCCTTCATTCCTTTCTCCATTTCCAGATCATCAAATTCCCTGATGAGAGTTTTCCGGACTGGTTCCAATACAGATGATTTTGACGACGACGTATAAGACGATACAGAGGCTGAGGATGACACCGTCTCTGTTATCTGATTCGTGCTGGTGACAAAGTCCGAGGCTTGGGATCTCCGGGATCTGGAACCCCGCGTCGTGCTCCGGGACAATCTGGAGTCCTCCAATGTGTTGACAGAGTGTAGGGATCTCCGGACCTCCCTCGCATTCTTGTTGGTGTTCAGAGCCTGCAGGGATCTTCTGTTCTTTACATTATGTCTCTCTGTCAACATCCTGGCATTCTTCAGACTGTTGCCCGACCTTAGGAGTATCCCATCCTCATAAACTGTAAAATTAAAAAACTATCTCTACACAAATAGCCACAAAGATGCTCATTTTCCTCTACTGATGCATTTTCTAACCTACCAGTATTTAGGCCATTTAAAAAACACAATCAGAGGAATGTAGGTATATATAAATATGTCTTCTTAAAACAAAGGTGTATTGTTTACCTCAAATATATGTCATCTAAGAGAGGTTACAGATACCTAGGGCAGACAAACATGCACTACAAAGTCCTATCAGTGAATATAATGTAATCCTCTTTTTTTCTTTTTCTTTTTTAAGCAATGTCTGCTTATAAACTTTCTTATCTGACCCAATTACATGTACTATATTTGTTGAACAAATTTGTTATGGTAAATTGTGTATTTTTTTTTTTTTTGTGTGAATAGTTTTTGGGAGACTTGGGGGTTTTAATTTTAGATTTAAAGGTATCTGCATGCAAGTGAATCCAATGCCTACAAATTACCGAACACCTGTACATGTATTTATAGCTCAGGTAAATGCTGGTGCAAATTAAATGGTTAAGAGCGAGTGTTAGGATTTACAACAATACATCTAGTAAGTATTTTAAAAGATAATTGACTTTATAAATGCAGGGAAACAAAATCTCTAGCAGTGACTATGGAATGGCAACAAGTCATTCATAGTCCAAGTGTTTCATCAAAGTCAAACAATACACCACACAACTTTCATGTAAATAGCAATATCAACATTTGAGTAGGAAATACATGCTGATCAATTAACAATGATTGTGTTGGCTGATTACCTGGACATAGTATAGCTGAATAAACACAGTACTATTTCTGTCCTTGCTGTGTATCTTGGCATATATTTTACCTGTACGAGTGGACAATCTTTCCTTCTTTATGTAATTCATGTCCTCATCATCAGAGCTCACATATAAATCACTTGTCATGTTGGTCCCGGCTTTTCCTCTCACATGTGCCCGAGACATATTAGGTATTTGGTAGTAAGGACTTTCTACTTTTCTTCTATAACTAGGACTGAAAGTAAAAAGTCACAAAATGCCGGTATCATGTATCAAAGATATCTCACATCACAGCCTGCATAACATCATTTGATTTTTGTACGTAGACAGAACCGGTGAAGCACTACGTGAATCCAATCCAGAATAATTCATGTGCTCAGTAAAGCGTGAAGCAAGGTGTAATTTTGTTTTTCTTGACTGACTAAACACACAGAAATCACATTTAATGCTTACATCAAATCAAAATAAACCCTTTCCTTGTGCCTCACTATCTGTGACACAATTTTTAAAAATTAAATTCTTTAAAAGTGCCTTTCAGCTTTAAACAGCTTAAAACAACTCCCACTCATAAATGCCCAATTTGTTTCCTGAACCACTCCTAAGTCTCCTCTACATCTCAGAATTAAATGCTAGCACTGCTTATTCCGACTGCATCTTGTTGTACTGGTAGTTATTAAAATTATAAGCATGCTGCAGAGAAAGCTCAAGAAATTTTTATGTCGGTGCACACACTGGTGACTGCATAAATTTATATCCAGGTTCTTACATCTGAATACCAAATTATAAATGCTTAAGAAATACATGTATATCCATAATAGGGTAGGAGGCTCTTTTGCTAAGTAGATGTACTTAATTCATTGTATTCATTGCAACAAGAAAATAACATACCTTCTGGAATAGGTGTAATCTGTTTTTGTGCTCATCCTGAAGAATTAAAAAAAACAATACGTATAAATACACAGCTATCACTGCAGATTAAACACAGATTTCCTACACAACCTATGGGACATTCTTCAGGGTGTACAAGGTATGTATAAAGCCCAAGCTAACAACACATACCTCCTGGACATTATTAGCAGTATTATAACATTACGTGCCCCGGGCCAGCAGACCAGCAGACCGGGTATTTGATTTGAAAAATGTAACACCATTTAAACTCTTCAATTACTGTAATGGACTTTATTAGGATAAAATGACAGACATTTAACATGTACACATAGAAACTATACTCAAGTCACATAAATGATATAAAGGTAAAGCCAAACACCATTATAGACTGATCTTCAGTTTCCCTCTCCACAATCTACGGACTCTGTACATGTATTAAAACACAAACTCCAGCTAATATGATCCCATCTACCGGTAACAATCTTTTCTTGCAGAATCTAATTTTCACCCTCAACCCCAAGAGTTGAAGGCTGGCCCCGTTTTTTTTTGGTTCTAGATAATTGCCTGTTTTCTTGGTAAACAACCAAACTGATCACACCCATACTCCAGTGGAGATCTGACAGGGATAAAACAAATCCAGCCTGTTTAGCCTGAACTCTTGATTTTCCCCATCAGTTTCTACATAAACAATTCACTGGTGCCTTTCAAAAAATTAATTGAACTCAAGTTCAAGTTCATACCAAAAAAACTTTCCCTCTTTCCCAACATAATACCAATTTACCATAATATCATACAATTGGATGTTAGCAACAATTTGAGTTGTAAAGATGATCACTGATGCTCCACCACTGCATGTGGCATCACTTTATTGGTACACATCTTCGAGTGTGACATTGATTACCCCCTGATTTATGTCATGTCACCCCTCAGGAAGTGTGCGGGCCAGGAGGGAGGGACAGAATGGCTTGATATATTGCTTATTGATTCTGATCATCATTACGACCCAGAAAAGTTAATGCTTATCTGGATATATGAATAGCTGACATCTCAATAATAACAAAAGCTCTATTTTCACTAATATGGAGATACAATTTAATCTGTACATTACAAACTAACATAAATGATGGACTAAGCAAAAGATATGAAGATTCAGTTGATGTACATGCAGTACTGCGATGCCGCAGGCTTTGCAACATCCAGGGAACTCCTTATAAATCTGCACATAATGCAATGTCATTATATGGAAAGGAAATAAAATCTATGTTAATTTAGTAATTAAAAAAACTGCAACAGAATCAATTAGTTTTGAACTTCTTATCATATAAAACAGAAAATTTTTCTAGATATAGAAGATTTTACTCAACGTTTACACTAAGTTATATATTATGTGGTCATTCTTTAAAAATTAGAAATGTAATTTGAAGACAAATACATGTAGTCAGAAATACAATAGTGTTCACAGATCAAATGTTTTGAAATGAAATCAGTCTGTTATAAAGAATAGGTGCATACAAAGACTCCTGGTTAAAGTACAGAATAATATGAATGGTTATGAATATCATGCATCTGTTCAGAAGTTGTAAAACATTAAAAACATCACACAAATCTCCATGCTAATAAAAGCATGATCACTCACAACAAACCAAAAACCTGAAAAAACAGACAAATCATTAATCATAAAAATAAAGCCTGTAAAATAAAGGTAATCACTGGACTATTAATGTATTACTTCTTACAAATCACAATAGTACCTAACAAAACATGTGCTATAAATAATTCATGTATGTTTTTGTTTTTTTCTTTATTTTCGGGGTGGGGGGGGGGGGGGGTAAATTTGGCCTGGCTTCATAAACCTATACTCTTTATCTTCATTTACACAATAAATGATCAATTACATTAATACATCATTTACTGGTAGTTACTTGTAAGATTAATTCTTCATGGACAAAGTGGAGTCACAGATGAATGTCTATAATTACATTTTTGTATGTCAAGTATGACATATGTATTCATCAAAACACATAAAAAGCTGTTCTATTTATTGTTAAAGTTGATACAACATGTATGATAACTTAACACTATCAAGATCTTTTTAGTGTTGTTTAGAACAAAACGATTTCATAATCTTTAAAGCAGACTTCTTGAATGGAGAAAGCTCTACAACATTAGTTTATCCTTACATCACAGGACCATTGAACTTAATTTAGAGCAGACCATTGCAGCATCAAGTTAATTTGTACTTTTGAGTCAAGATAGCCATAATACTATACATGGTAAAAATGTAACTACAGGTACACTATGAAATGCATGCATACAACAAATCTGTACATGATGTATAAATAACAAATCATACACCCATTAATGCATGGGACATTACACATTGATGATACTTACTTCTCAAAGTAGTCATCTTTGAGATAATCTGTGGAGGTCGAGTCCACTGTTCTGTTATAATTGTAGGTCTCTGATCTCACTTTTTTCTTCAATCTTTCAATAAAATAACATATTAAAAACAGACTAAATCTAATTCTTTACATCTTTTAAAACAAAAAACTATATCAGCATCATCGTCGCAAGCCACAAGTTTTGTGTCCATTCTATTTCCACAAACCCCTTTGTGAAAATAGAATGCCTTATTCTATTTCCACAAACCCGTTTGTGGAAATAGAATGCCTTATGGACACAAAACCTGTGGTGACGATGTATCAGAATTTGTATTTTTCTATTTGTTACAGAAACAGAAGTTAGCAGTTTACTGACCTATCAACATCAATGTTCTTAATGTTGAAAGGTATATTGATAACTTGCAAAATAATAAAACATTCATTGGGAGATAATAAGTACTGGTACTTTTTTATTCAAGTCAGGGGCCTTTCAACAGCCCCAGTTTAGACAATGGAGTGCCCTGTACATGTAGTATATTTCTTGCACACAAGATGAATAGGCAGTCCTGGTGCCACGGCCTGATTAGGTAAATACTTAATAAAAAGTAATAAATGTAAGCACTGTGAAGAGATACAGAACTGAGTCTGACCCTAATGTCAGTATACTATAGGAAGTCTGTACGTCAATATTCACAACCAATTAAAACAGAATAAACATATGGAAAATAAGAAGTTATAAAAACAAAATAATTTAAGTATTGCTTCAGAAGGAGCATACTGTACAGTGATTGAGTATATACATTGTGTATCCAACCGAAGCTACTAAGGCAGATTAATAGATTCATCTAATTTCAGGTTTTAAACTGTTAAACAAAGATTTCATGGTCCTAAAATTATTTCTAAATTTTGTGTCCTATCTTTGAATCTGAATATGTAAACATGTTATTTTCATTAAATATTTCTTTCTCAATCTTAGCTAGTAATAAGTAATGTTGATTTATCTGCAACAATAGGGAAACTCATTTTAACTGCATGATCAGCACAGAGCTTTGTATACGACACTTTTTATCATAGATATGGCCAGAAATTAGTCCTGACTTTTACCCCATTCCATTTGTAACCAGTAACAAGACACTGTTTTCTGGTGACAAAAGTAACATAACCTATGACAAAACTGTTTATTTTCTTTCCGCTGGATGGTTTAATAATTTCATCCAGTAACAATGGTTACAACTATATTCTATTGGTGACAAAAGGTAACAGAGGTGACGAGCCTTTTTCTGTTTTGCTGGGGTTCTTATTTTATTTGGTTACAATGGTTACAATAGTTACAGCTATATTCTATAGGTAACAAAAGGTAACATAGGTGACGAGCCTTTTTCTGTTTAGCAGGGGTCTTATTTTATTTGGTTACAATGGTTACAATGGTAACAGCTGTAACCTATTGGTGACAAGAGGTAACACAGGTGACAAGCCTTTTTCTGTTTAGCAGAGGGTCTTATTTTATTTGGTTACCATGGTTACAGCTATATTCTCTTGGTGACATAGGGTAACAGTGGTGACAGTCATTTTCATGATTTACAGGAGGTCTTTTTTAAATTGGTTACATTGGTAACAATGGTTACCCTAACCCTAATCCTAACTCTAAACTAACCCTAATCCTAACCCTAACCCTAAACTAACCCTAACCCCTAAACCTAACCCTAACCCTAACCAAACCCCTATTTTGTAACCAATGTTACCAGTAACCACTGTAACCTGTCACAAGTACATCAAAGTTTGAAAATTATTCATAATCAAGTATTGTTACCGATGTAACCAATGTTACTGGTTACAAATAGAAAGGGGTAAAAGTCAGGACTAATTTCTGGCCATATATGTTTTATCATGCCCTGTAATTCAGTTGCAATTCAGTACTTAACATCATTAGTGAATGATGCATACATGCAGGTTTGAGAGGTAACACTGCTACAGTAGCTGACCTTAGACAAACAGTAGTAATCAACGTGAAATTTAGACTATTCTTGAATACTTACTTGGTTCGCATTGTATAAATTTCTTGCTTCTTAACCAAATTAAACGCAGATTAATGCAATTTTCCAAAATTATAATTCACAAACTCAATATCATCGGCTTTTTTCATCGTTTCCACAATCCACACTGATGCATCACCCACTCATCGAACGCCTGATAAAACGAAGTATTTGATTGGCTGACAGACGAAAACATTAGTGGGCCAGTGTTTGAGCATGTTGAGGCGCGGATCAAAATTGTCGCATAAACTTTATGAATAGGAAACGTTTAGATTTATCGTAAAATGAGCGACTGCAGTGGAATGACGTCATGAATCACTCTTGAAACCATATCACTAAAATGATATTTATTAAAATAGTCTTTAAAAAAATTACCATTTGGAAATCCATATCGTGCTCTAAATATATCTAATTAAATGTTATATCGAACCACTCTGCATTTGGGATTCAACAAATGATCTTTGTAATGAAGTTGCAGAAGAGAAGTTTGTAAACTTTGCAACGGATAACTCCAAATGGTCATAAAATCTAAAATAAAATTTTTCCGCGAATCAAATCCGGATTGAGGTAATATTTTTAATGATATAAAAAATAGATTCTTGATATCAATAGTTCGAATTCTTGATATCAAAAGATAGATATTTTTTTATCTAAATTATTTTGCGGTATAAAAATTTACGGGGCACCACTTCAATATTTTTGAGTTTTTCTAACATTTTGATATCAAAAATATATTTTTTCTGACACCAGAAAATGATCTTTTTATATCTGAAAGTTCATTTCTTAATAAGAAAAAATAACAACCGTTTTCTTATGTTTTCTGATATTATCTGATATTTCAAAAATTCGAATTTCTGATATTAAGAAATCTAATATTTCAATTCATTTATTGACAATTACCATGTTGGCATACAGTCATGAATATGAGTTACATAAAACAAAACATTAAACATAGCATGCAAAAGTTAAACATTAAATATATAATAAATCTACAATGGACAAAACATTGGGTGAACAAAACTAGGCTTGTGCGAAGACTATTATTGGTATTCATAAAATTGTGTTCATTGTTGACTTTCCTTTCTAGCGTTGAAACAGTTTTTTAGAAAACAACATATCCTTCTAGCAGCTGTAATGTTTTTAGGATTGACAAGTTCCTTAATGTGATTGACATTTGTATATATGTGTTCACATTAAATATATCATTATAATTCAATCTACATTGATCATATTTTGAACAATACAATACAAAGTGTTTCTCATCTTCAATAAAAATATAAAAAAAATAAATAAATATTAGATTATGACAATATATACATTTTCTAATATAAAAAATAACGATTTTCTGATATCAGAAGATGCCTAAAAAATATTAAAAACGGCGCCATATGGGTTTATATGATTACATGTCGTCCTGTCATTCTTGAAAATCAGGACCGCGTTTTACAAAAGAACTTACGACTTACGACCAAATTAATGAATGCTAATTAATCGCAAATTAATTAAGTTTTTATTCTGATGGCTGTAAATTATAATTATATAAAATCAAAATAGTTGTAAATAAATGGTTTTATAAAAGTTTTGTTCTTTAAAAATTATTCCATGAGACTGAAAATATTTACGACTTTAAGTTCTTTTGTAAAATGTCTCCATCTTTTGTCTCCATCTCCCGATCACAAATATATGCGGATACACATCATTACATTTTCGTTGTTTTTCTCTTCATGGAATTGGCACCTCTCATTTTTTTTGTTACATAAGAGAGGGATTAATATAAGCCTTTTGCTTGTTTCCCAATTATTTTGCAACTATTGTCAATCAGTTGTAAGTAAATATTGATAAACTTAGTAAATATTGTTAAACTACACGTCGTTTCATAAAATAACTGATTGTGTAATGTCCATATTTGTAATTTTATTTAAGGAGGCCGAATGGTCAACAAATTACCAATCAGATTTACCTTGAAATTTTAAATATGATATTTTAGGCCATTAACTATTATTAAATTGTAAAGGAAAAAAAGCCAAATATTTTTGCTTTAAAACTTTAAAGTGTTAGGTATAAAGTATTAAAATTTAAATATTTTCCTATATATTTATACAGAGGAGATTAATATAGCCTAAAAATTGCCACGACAATCCCTACCTCTAAGTGTCATATAATATTTCCCAAGTATATATTTTTTTATGAAAGATAATTCCATAGGATGTAGAGTAATCTGATATTAGTACACTACTCAAACAGATGAAAAATAAACTAAAATGCCCCGATAATAATTGTATTGTTCGTTTTGGAAATCATGGAATATATTTCACTCCCCAAGTACAATGAAAATAGAATTCAAGAGATTGTCCACTTTTACAATCAATAACATGATATAATTCGTCCTCAACCCCCTCAGAAAAACCAAATGTATAATTTGTCCTTAAAACATGTTGTAACCATTCAATTATATTGTTCAACCATCATGAATTTATTACACAATTTTATTCTAATGTGTTTTATAGCTGCATGAATTATTTACATTGACAGGACTACGAGAATCGCTTTCTTTGAGATAACATGTGATATTTTCTCTTCAGTTAAAGGTTTACAGTCAGAAGAACAGATGAAAATTAATTTTATAATATTGACTTAAGAATTGTAATTTAAACTATAACGTAAAATACCAAGTTCATGTTACATACATGTACTACGTCACAACAGACACTTTACATATAGAATAAAATTGAAACCTTCTGTGTAATTGTTGATATAAATCAATTACAGAGCTTTTGTATCAATATTTACCAGTGTATATGAAAAATTAATAATTGTAAGATCTCAGAATATGGGCATTGTCGCCCTTGAAGACGGGAGTAAAATAACTGAATCTGAAATATTGACGGGACCATTCTGATTTTGAAAAAAATGCAGAATGTGCAAGTACTAAGATATGCGCGTCAAATGACTAAATACACTGTATTCGATACCTGTGCTTATATAACATTTTCAACACATGCTCTGAAAGCATTTCGAAAGTAAGCAGTTAATCCTATAAACAATAATACATATAATACATGAAAAAAAGTAGAATTGACAATTAATCTAGAGAGCTAAATGCAGTGAGCAGTTGGAAGTAAGCAGATGGCTGTCGTATATGGAAGTCCATGATTTACAGAATAAATCTTTATTCATATTCTTTTTTCTTACATCATTTTTTTTTTAGTCTTAAGAAAACAAAATAATAATAATTAAAAGATATTATTTTACGTATATATCTATAATTTACAGAAGTTGGAAAGGCGCTCGAAATAATGTAATTTTTATGCATTAATTTTGAGATACAAACTACTTTGCTGTATAATCTCATAATTTTGAATATTTACGGATTTGCATAAATTTATTTTCCTAACATCGAGACTACTGGTTTGGTGAAAAACGTGCGGTATATTATTTACAAATCAGATGGCACTATATTTTGAAAGAATTTTAAAACAAATCGGTCACTTCCAATGGCTAAGCAAAGAATAATTAGGGAAAGGAATTAAACCGATGTATGAAGAATTGAAAAAAGATCGGCTTATACAATATACTTCATACAAGGATTTGGTTCCGTTGGAAAATTGTCGACTAGAATTAACAAGTTTTGCTCCTTCAAATAACACCGTTGTAGAGAGAATTCACATAAAATTTTATACACTTTATCTAAAGCAATAAACCCCAATGAAATTCAATGGTTTACGGTTAACGTAGACAATATCCTCTGCATTTGAAATACAAATACAGATTACTATATCGGTTCAATTTAACAAATGGAATTCGGTGTATCGAAGGTCGACTGTATATTTGAAGATTTTTTGTTTACCGTAAAGACATTTAGTCAGAAGAAGAGAACGTTGATTGGAAATTTCAACACAAGGATTTTTGCTGTAAGAATCTAAATAGGTGTATTTCCGACACCCCTAGAATATTATGCTGATCAGAATAGCAGCCAATTCAAATGAACTCTTCTTGAGGCAAATTCAAGTTCGTTGTAATCCTGGATTTTGATTCACTGACGCGCTACCGCATCGTCGGGCATCTGTAAGTGTTATTGGGGAAACTTAAGTTCATTTTTTCCTTCTTGTCCTGCTGTTACATGTGATTTCTTGACTGATGCTAAATTCTTGTACCAAAACATTATACGTTGACGTCCAGACAAGTAAACACTATTCCGTAATCTTTATCAACTGTGCAATTTTAAAAAAAAATTATTATGGAGCTTACAACCGAAAATGTTATCCTTCTGGACAAAGTTCCTGACAAGACTATTTTTCTTTTATCTCAAAATGGGCCAACTTCATTCAGAAATAAGCCCTCTCCCACTAAAAACACAACATTTCTATTGCAACTCATGCTATATTGTATTCTAGATTCTACAGTATTTTTTAAAGACTAATATTAGTCCTCAATTTCTTTCTGTCCTCTAGTTTACTGCATTACAGTACATAACCACTTCAACTTCACTGGATGTACATAGCGATGCCGTATAACTAGAGGTATAAAAGACTGTCTCCACTTCATATCTATATAAATGTATATACCAAGGGGTCAACTTCATAAAGAAAACAAGTCAAACACAAGAACAGGATGAGCATTTAATACACAAATCATTAAAACAACATAGACCTTATACAACATTCATGTCAGATCAAGCTATGTTCTGGAAGACCTAAATTTTTACAATTACCCCCCACCCCCCTCCCATGGATATTACAATAATAAAGCCACATGATTCAATATTTATATTGCTTCCTGTCCTGTGAGCTTTCATGATTTACTAAGTCTCTCTAGATAACATCATCAGATGTGAAAGTAAAACTTGATAACATGACACAAGACTACACCATCTTAGAAATAGTAATGTATTTGGTTTGTAAACTATATGTCTAACAATAGTATTAATGAGATATATTTCATAAATAGTCAATAAACAATTAGACTTAGTATATAATAAATATTACACAATTTCAGTTCTGTAATACTTATTTGGGACTTTTGTTGTCCATTTGCTGACCTTACATACAAAGTAAAATTTATAGCACTTGACTAGATAAGCTGACATCTCTGACAAATGAAATAAACAGAGATTCCTGAATTTTGAAAAGAAAACCATTTGGTCATCGTCTTCTTCAAGAGCTGGCCACTTTGAGCATTTCTGAGATCTGGGTGATCTTTTCTCTTGGCTTCCCCACCTCTGCTCCTCGCTTCATTTCTTCTAAGTCAATCTTGTCCCACTCAGAGAAAGTCACCAGTTGTTTACCTGTAACACAAGCAGGTAACAATCATCTGTAACAGTACAGGCCTACATGTACCTGTAACACAAGCAGGTAACAAGCATCTGTAACAGTAAAGACCCACATGTCCCAGAGCAATATCATAAAACAATAGCTATTTAGCCTAAAAAAGACATGAAATTGGTTCAGCAAATAAGAATTGAGTTTGAGGATGGATTATGTTAACACTGGTAGATGAATTCAATGTGCAATCTCTCTTACTCAAAATGCACACAATTTTAGATTACATATCATGTACTTGATAACACAAAACTGTTTGGAAATCAACCTTCTCTTCAAAGTATGCTGATTCAGAAGTAATTATAGTCTTTCTGAACGAATCTAAATCATAATTGAAATACACACAATTTCAGCATACCATTACCTTTCAACTTGACAATTTAAAAAAGAAATTATTCTCACTTGAAAATATGATGTTTTCTCAGTGGGATATGGTACCTGAAAACCTCAAACATTTGAGTTATAGACTTCCTCAACATGCTTAAAATCCTTCACTGACCTTTGGAGAGCATTTTTTCCTTGATAATCTGATTCCCCTGTTTTCCCTCTGAGCTGAGAGCACCATTTTCTATGTCCTTTAGGATAACCTTCCCGGTCTCAAACCCCCATGTCATTGTGTTCAGAATTACCCCCACTGGTCCAGTGCTCACCCAACCACTACAGTACAGACCTAAAACAGAGCAGACACCATTCAGTCTCTAAAAAACTGACTACAGTACAGACCTAAAACAGAACAGACAGACCATCACCATTATCTACAACAAATGGAATGGAGTTACTGACTCTTATAGAAAGAATAACAAAACCAATAAAGTTTGGATTCAATAATCCACAAAAGTAAATACCTAAAACAGACATCACATTATTGACTGGAGACCTACTACAGATCAGTTGCTATTGTCTTTTATGGTACAGACCTACATGTAATACTGATAAGAGACAATTACCTATTACAATACAGATGCATGTAATAAATCAGAAATAATTATCAAATACAGTAGACACTCAAATGTATTACAGGTCAGGTTCAATCAGGTTCAATTATCTTCTATGACAAGCTGTTACATTGTGTACCTGGTCTATCCTCCACTCTTCCTTTCTTGTTTAGGATAATTCCCTTTCTCTCATCAAATGGCAAACATGGATCTATGGGTATACTCTTGTATCCAATGCTTCTGAAAACCTATCAATCAAAAATTCATAATCATAGTAAGAAAATAGGAAGATTGAGCCAAATTGTTAAAGTTCCAGTTATTACAGCATCATGGGTAAAGATTCTTACCAATCCACACTTAATGTCTTCTGTCTCTGAGGTTGCCTTGGCTATTTTATTGACAAGATCATCTCCCTAATGAATAGGAGATACATTTAGTATTAAATAGTGTAGTAGATATGGTATTGATAAGAATTAAATTCTTTATTTTTTTCTAAATAAGAATTTTCTGTAAATATTATTTGTGGTAATCTAGTGTTTATGAGTATTTATACATATACAAATTTCCAACCTGTAGTTCATTGATGTAGAATTTGACCCCTGTGACCTTGCCTTCTGCCTCGATGACCTCTGCGGGGGTGAGTCTGAACCTGAGCTCCCATTCCTTTGAGGCCTGGGCCCACAGCCTCAAGTCTGTGTCTGAAGGCTCCATACTGGTTTTGTACAGAAGGTCTGTCAGTCTCTTCCTTGGACGGGGTAGGTCTAAAGAGAACAAAATTTCACTAGAAATATTTCAGGAGTGCATATTTTGATAAAACTTGTGCAATACAATTAAAGGAAGCTAAATATAATATAAGTACATCTGGTAGCTACAAATGTCTTTTGCATAAAAGTTTCTAAGCCCTGATAAGTATACCTTCCTTTACACACCAAGGTCAAATGTAGAACATTTCTTTTTATAGTACATGTACGGTTTTTTGTACCACAATATTTTATATCTTTTAAAAATATTCTGAAGTGTTAAAATAAAATGTACCTCTTGATTGAAAACATTATATAGACAATTTTTAGTTGATGGTGTCTTCGGTAACACAGTTTGTGAGACTTGCCTTCGATGACCTTGTTGAGATCTTTAACATCGTCTTTGTGTATGACCGGTCGACAGTCTGGTAGTTTGATCATCTCCCGCAGCTCTTTGATGGTGAACGCCACTTGTAAGGGACCCCGCCTACCCACCAGATACACCTTCCTAACCCGACTTCTGGACAAGGCATCCAGGGCATGCTGGGATATATCTGTTTTCTGTAAAAGTATTAGAATATTCCTTAAAGTTAGAGTAAAGATTGAAAAATAAAATTTTTATCGAATGTATGATTTAGCACAATTTGGACCAATGCTGTAGAAAATAATGAGGTGTGAACAGTCATCTAAAAGTTAGGTCCCTCACTGGAATTCAAACTACAAATATTGCTGTGAGTTTGTGGAAAATACTATTTACACATTTTCACAATAGTTTTTTTTTTCTTTTAAAAGACCATGTAGTTTCCTTCTTTCTATATATATAATGCAACATAAAAGCACCTGCTGCTATTTTTACCTTTAAAAGAGGTATACCTGTCTGTAAGTAACCCTAGGTACATGTATGTATACCAGTACAATGTACCTACAGAATATACCAGTAGAATATACCTACAGAATATACCAGTACAATGTACCTACAGAATATACCAGTACAATGTACCTACAAAATATACCAGTACAATGTACCTACAGAATATACCAGTAGAATATACCTATAGAATATATCAGTTCAATGTACCTACAGAATATACCAGTAGAATATACCTACAGAATATACCAGTAGAATATACCAGTAGAATATACCTACAGAATATACCATTATAATATACCTACAGAATATACCAGTTCAATGTACCTACAGAATATACCAGTAGAATATACCTACAGAATATACCAGAAGAATATACCTACAGAATATA
>WFKH01008949.1:0-16745 GCA_016163765.1 Magallana hongkongensis
TCTTTGAACTAATCTGCGATTTGTTGATGTCTTCAACATGGCCATCTGTTTCTTCCTCTTTGCTGTTAGTTTTTACACTACTTAGTGCATCCCTAAGCTACATGAAATGTTAAATGGAGCTTACAACTACATGTACATCATGCAAGGAAAGCAAGATAAAGCAGTTATTTACCGGTAAGTGTGTTAAAAAGAAATTTTAAGCATACAGTGTGGTCACTACTTTAGCATAGGTTCAGTGCATAGAGACACCCCAACACCAACATAACCACCACAACAAATAATTTACCTCCTGTTTAGCGGCCTCCTGCTCCTCCAACCAGCGATTCTGATTGGCCAGTTTTTCCTCATTAAGTCGCTGTTCAACCATAGCAGCTACAATACTCTCTACCTCTGACATAGACAGGGAGTTTTCCCTGGCTTCGTCAATCTGTATGACAATTCTTCTTACATGTTCTCTCAACTCGTGAGGACTAAGTCCTTTGCCCACCTGATAAAAGATAGAGAGATACATGTACTCATGTACTGATTCATTTTCTCTAAACTTTTTTCAACTTACTTGAAAAAACATAGGTAATTAAAGATTACAGAGCTCACCGAGACAAGGCATCACCTTTATGACTACCTTTATCATATTACATGAAAAGCATAGTCCGGATGCTGACACTGACGCCAAGAGTATAGCATAAGCTCCCCCCGACTTCGTCTCAATGAGCTAAAAAACCTTCAGTGGTTAAGACTTTTACCCCTGAAATTTCTCCATAAGATCTCTCCTTCCACATCTCCATTAAGTTGGAATGCATCATGTATGGGTATGCTGAAATTTAGACATAAGACATAACTCAACTTTGTAAATATGATCCAACATTGTCAATTATATCCACTTTTATGTCTGAATTTACATATACAAAGGATCAAATTAAACTGAGATAACAGATATAGTCCAGAATTTTCAATAATTAATAATATCAGAAATAATATTCAAGAGTGAACTGTGGATACTATTTTCTGAGATATATAATTGCATAGATATTAGCCACATTACAAAGCTTAAAATTGATAGTTCTTAACTCAATATTTTCAACTGTTTTTAAATATCTATGAAGAAATATTTACCTGCATAAAACAATATTGGCAACAAAAGCAACAATGGCAAGATGATACAGCACAGACGGGAAAGCCTGGACATTCTGTAACAAATAAGTCATACAGATGTACATATCCTGTAACAGATTGCTAAACACAGTACCATATTTCTCTTGATATACTTTTGGAAAAGAATCATTCATGTGTGCATGTACAGTAAATATCACATAACAGACTGCTTCAGTAAAGTACCATTTAAAGGTCTCTTTCTTATATTGTGCAAACAACTGAACACATATCCGTTTCTTTCAAATATCTTGTACATTTTCTATGACTTAAATGCCATAATCATATTTCATGAGAAACTTAATTACCTTGAGAAAAGTCCAACTTCCCATACAATCATTTTCACTATGACAGATCGTGCAGTGGACAGCGCTTTTCTGGTCACAAACGTACAAGCTTTAACAATGTGTCGCAGACAGTACGTCCAGATCAGATGGTACAGCATTAGTAGTACCACCGACAACAGGCTGCTGGTCAGTGAACAGACCGGTCTGACCAGGTACCGCCACACAGGTCTCCCCAGGTAATGCCACGCTGGCTCCCCCACGCGGTTCCACACCGGCCGTCCTACACTGGTCCACACGGGTCGTCCCACATTGTTCCATAATGGCTGGGCCACAGGTCTTGCAGTGGAGGTGATGGTTTCTATGGCAAACAAAAATGGAATACACCTTATATACCACTTTTGAACGTGAAGTTATATCATAATGTATTTTAATAACTTCAAAATCTTTACTTGATAACAAAGTTTCACTATATATAGGTACATGTAATGTATTTAAATCATTTCAGGTGTCTTTAACCTATAAAAACTATGCATTGATGTACATGAATAAATTGTTTTTTTCATGTGACTTTAGCCTATAAAGGGAATTCTACAGCCTTTCAGCTCTTCTTATTTAATCTGAGTTCCATATTCTTTACACAGTCTAGTCTCTGCATACTTACCTATGATGGTGGTGACTACGGTGGTGGTGACGGTGGTGATCGTGGAAGTAGTGGAGTCTGATGCCGAGGTGGTGGTAGAGGTGGTGGTGTCCGACCTTGACCTCTGGGGGCTGCTCCTACTGTACCGGGAGTTGGAGTGGTAACCAGACATGTTGGTTCCTCGAAACACATACAACCAAAATCAACTCATGTTTGAACAGAAAGCGTAACAGCTAGTTCTCTCATTTGAATTACAAATTCCTCTTGGAAAAACATGAGAGTACTACTGAGTACTTACCAGTAAACTCGGATTCTGATTCCATTCCTACAAAACAAGTAAAACCCAACTCAATTATTACATCGACTGATATACAGCGCAAAATATTTCTATACATGCACAAGTCATAAAATAAGAAATCCTATCGCATCCTTTTTTTAAATACACCATTTACGATTGTATAACAATAAATCATGAATAAAATCCTTTTAAAATAAAAAAAATCATTGAGGAACATATCGTTTCTAGGACAAAGCCACATACCAGACATTTCATCTGAGTCCACCTGATCTAGACCTTAAAAGATAAAAAAAATCATTGTTATACTCTTTAAGAAGGTATTGGACAACACATTTTTATCTAATTGATCTTAAAAAGGACCTTTTCATAAATAGGATTTCATCAATGAAATTTTAAATGATGGCGCACTGTCTAATGGTTTTACAATATGTAAAGACTCATTCAGAGATAACTGTACCATATAATTTGATTTTCCTGTTTGAGTTCTGAATTTCCTTCATTCCTTTCTCCATTTCCAGATCATCAAATTCCCTGATGAGAGTTTTCCGGACTGGTTCCAATACAGATGATTTTGACGACGACGTATAAGACGATACAGAGGCTGAGGATGACACCGTCTCTGTTATCTGATTCGTGCTGGTGACAAAGTCCGAGGCTTGGGATCTCCGGGATCTGGAACCCCGCGTCGTGCTCCGGGACAATCTGGAGTCCTCCAATGTGTTGACAGAGTGTAGGGATCTCCGGACCTCCCTCGCATTCTTGTTGGTGTTCAGAGCCTGCAGGGATCTTCTGTTCTTTACATTATGTCTCTCTGTCAACATCCTGGCATTCTTCAGACTGTTGCCCGACCTTAGGAGTATCCCATCCTCATAAACTGTAAAATTAAAAAACTATCTCTACACAAATAGCCACAAAGATGCTCATTTTCCTCTACTGATGCATTTTCTAACCTACCAGTATTTAGGCCATTTAAAAAACACAATCAGAGGAATGTAGGTATATATAAATATGTCTTCTTAAAACAAAGGTGTATTGTTTACCTCAAATATATGTCATCTAAGAGAGGTTACAGATACCTAGGGCAGACAAACATGCACTACAAAGTCCTATCAGTGAATATAATGTAATCCTCTTTTTTTCTTTTTCTTTTTTAAGCAATGTCTGCTTATAAACTTTCTTATCTGACCCAATTACATGTACTATATTTGTTGAACAAATTTGTTATGGTAAATTGTGTATTTTTTTTTTTTTTTGTGTGAATAGTTTTTGGGAGACTTGGGGGTTTTAATTTTAGATTTAAAGGTATCTGCATGCAAGTGAATCCAATTCCTACAAATTACCGAACACCTGTACATGTATTTATAGCTCAGGTAAATGCTGGTGCAAATTAAATGGTTAAGAGCGAGTGTTAGGATTTACAACAATACATCTAGTAAGTATTTTAAAAGATAATTGACTTTATAAATGCAGGGAAACAAAATCTCTAGCAGTGACTATGGAATGGCAACAAGTCATTCATAGTCCAAGTGTTTCATCAAAGTCAAACAATACACCATACAACTTTCATGTAAATAGCAATATCAACATTTGAGTAGGAAATACATGCTGATCAATTAACAATGATTGTGTTGGCTGATTACCTGGACATAGTATAGCTGAATAAACACAGTACTATTTCTGTCCTTGCTGTGTATCTTGGCATATATTTTACCTGTACGAGTGGACAATCTTTCCTTCTTTATGTAATTCATGTCCTCATCATCAGAGCTCACATATAAATCACTTGTCATGTTGGTCCCGGCTTTTCCTCTCACATGTGCCCGAGACATATTAGGTATTTGGTAGTAAGGACTTTCTACTTTTCTTCTATAACTAGGACTGAAAGTAAAAAGTCACAAAATGCCGGTATCATGTATCAAAGATATCTCACATCACAGCCTGCATAACATCATTTGATTTTTGTACGTAGACAGAACCGGTGAAGCACTACGTGAATCCAATCCAGAATAATTCATGTGCTCAGTAAAGCGTGAAGCAAGGTGTAATTTTGTTTTTCTTGACTGACTAAACACACAGAAATCACATTTAATGCTTACATCAAATCAAAATAAACCCTTTCCTTGTGCCTCACTATCTGTGACACAATTTTTAAAAATTAAATTCTTTAAAAGTGCCTTTCAGCTTTAAACAGCTTAAAACAACTCCCACTCATAAATGCCCAATTTGTTTCCTGAACCACTCCTAAGTCTCCTCTACATCTCAGAATTAAATGCTAGCACTGCTTATTCCGACTGCATCTTGTTGTACTGGTAGTTATTAAAATTATAAGCATGCTGCAGAGAAAGCTCAAGAAATTTTTATGTCGGTGCACACACTGGTGACTGCATAAATTTATATCCAGGTTCTTACATCTGAATACCAAATTATAAATGCTTAAGAAATACATGTATATCCATAATAGGGTAGGAGGCTCTTTTGCTAAGTAGATGTACTTAATTCATTGTATTCATTGCAACAAGAAAATAACATACCTTCTGGAATAGGTGTAATCCGTTTTTGTGCTCATCCTGAAGAATTAAAAGAAACAATACGTATAAATACACAGCTATCACTGCAGATTAAACACAGATTTCCTACACAACCTATGGGACATTGTTCAGGGTGTACAAGGTATGTATAAAGCCCAAGCTAACAACACATACCTCCTGGACATTATTAGCAGTATTATAACATTACGTGCCCCGGGCCAGCAGACCAGCTATTTGATTTGAAAAATGTAACACCATTTAAACTCTTCAATTACTGTAATGGACTTTATTAGGATAAAATGACAGACATTTAACATGTACACATAGAAACTATACTCAAGTCACATAAATGATATAAAGGTAAAGCCAAACACCATTATAGACTGATCTTCAGTTTCCCTCTCCACAATCTACGGACTCTGTACATGTATTAAAACACAAACTCCAGCTAATATGATCCCATCTACCGGTAACAATCTTTTCTTGCAGAATCTAATTTTCACCCTCAACCCCAAGAGTTGAAGGCTGGCCCCGTTTTTTTTTGGTTCTAGATAATTGCCTGTTTTCTTGGTAAACAACCAAACTGATCACACCCATACTCCAGTGGAGATCTGACAGGGATAAAACAAATCCAGCCTGTTTAGCCTGAACTCTTGATTTTCCCCATCAGTTTCTACATAAACAATTCACTGGTGCCTTTCAAAAAATTAATTGAACTCAAGTTCAAGTTCATACCAAAAAAACTTTCCCTCTTTCCCAACATAATACCAATTTACCATAATATCATACAATTGGATGTTAGCAACAATTTGAGTTGTAAAGATGATCACTGATGCTCCACCACTGCATGTGGCATCACTTTATTGGTACACATCTTCGAGTGTGACATTGATTACTATTATTACCCCCTGATTTATGTCATGTCACCCCTCAGGAAGTGTGCGGGCCAGGAGGGAGGGACAGAATGGCTTGATATATTGCTTATTGATTCTGATCATCATTACGACCCAGAAAAGTTAATGCTTATCTGGATACATGAATAGCTGACATCTCAATAATAACAAAAGCTCTATTTTCACTAATATGGAGATACAATTTAATCTGTACATTACAAACTAACATAAATGATGGACTAAGCAAAAGATATGAAGATTCAGTTGATGTACATGCAGTACTGCGATGCCGCAGGCTTTGCAACATCCAGGGAACTCCTTATAAATCTGCACATAATGCAATGTCATTATATGGAAAGGAAATAAAATCTATGTTAATTTAGTAATTAAAAAAACTGCAACAGAATCAATTAGTTTTGAACTTCTTATCATATAAAACAGAAAATTTTTCTAGATATAGAAGATTTTACTCAACGTTTACACTAAGTTATATATTATGTGGTCATTCTTTAAAAATTAGAAATGTAATTTGAAGACAAATACATGTAGTCAGAAATACAATAGTGTTCACAGATCAAATGTTTTGAAATGAAATCAGTCTGTTATAAAGAATAGGTGCATACAAAGACTCCTGGTTAAAGTACAGAATAATATGAATGGTTATGAATATCATGCATCTGTTCAGAAGTTGTAAAACATTAAAAACATCACACAAATCTCCATGCTAATAAAAGCATGATCACTCACAACAAACCAAAAACCTGAAAAAACAGACAAATCATTAATCATAAAAATAAAGCCTGTAAAATAAAGGTAATCACTGGACTATTAATGTATTACTTCTTACAAATCACAATAGTACCTAACAAAACATGTGCTATAAATAATTCATGTATGTTTTTGTTTTTTTCTTTATTTTCGGGGTGGGGGGGGGGGGGGGTAAATTTGGCCTGGCTTCATAAACCTATACTCTTTATCTTCATTTACACAATAAATGATCAATTACATTAATACATCATTTACTGGTAGTTACTTGTAAGATTAATTCTTCATGGACAAAGTGGAGTCACAGATGAATGTCTATAATTACATTTTTGTATGTCAAGTATGACATATGTATTCATCAAAACACATAAAAAGCTGTTCTATTTATTGTTAAAGTTGATACAACATGTATGATAACTTAACACTATCAAGATCTTTTTAGTGTTGTTTAGAACAAAACGATTTCATAATCTTTAAAGCAGACTTCTTGAATGGAGAAAGCTCTACAACATTAGTTTATCCTTACATCACAGGACCATTGAACTTAATTTAGAGCAGACCATTGCAGCATCAAGTTAATTTGTACTTTTGAGTCAAGATAGCCATAATACTATACATGGTAAAAATGTAACTACAGGTACACTATGAAATGCATGCATACAACAAATCTGTACATGATGTATAAATAACAAATCATACACCCATTAATGCATGGGACATTACACATTGATGATACTTACTTCTCAAAGTAGTCATCTTTGAGATAATCTGTGGAGGTCGAGTCCACTGTTCTGTTATAATTGTAGGTCTCTGATCTCACTTTTTTCTTCAATCTTTCAATAAAATAACATATTAAAAACAGACTAAATCTAATTCTTTACATCTTTTAAAACAAAAAACTATATCAGCATCATCGTCGCAAGCCACAGGTTTTGTGTCCATTCTATTTCCACAAACCCCTTTGTGAAAATAGAATGCCTTATTCTATTTCCACAAACCCGTTTGTGGAAATAGAATGCCTTATGGACACAAAACCTGTGGTGACGATGTATCAGAATTTGTATTTTTCTATTTGTTACAGAAACAGAAGTTAGCAGTTTACTGACCTATCAACATCAATGTTCTTAATGTTGAAAGGTATATTGATAACTTGCAAAATAATAAAACATTCATTGGGAGATAATAAGTACTGGTACTTTTTTATTCAAGTCAGGGGCCTTTCAACAGCCCCAGTTTAGACAATGGAGTGCCCTGTACATGTAGTATATTTCTTGCACACAAGATGAATAGGCAGTCCTGGTGCCACGGCCTGATTAGGTAAATACTTAATAAAAAGTAATAAATGTAAGCACTGTGAAGAGATACAGAACTGAGTCTGACCCTAATGTCAGTATACTATAGGAAGTCTGTACGTCAATATTCACAACCAATTAAAACAGAATAAACATATGGAAAATAAGAAGTTATAAAAACAAAATAATTTAAGTATTGCTTCAGAAGGAGCATACTGTACAGTGATTGAGTATATACATTGTGTATCCAACCGAAGCTACTAAGGCAGATTAATAGATTCATCTAATTTCAGGTTTTAAACTGTTAAACAAAGATTTCATGGTCCTAAAATTATTTCTAAATTTTGTGTCCTATCTTTGAATCTGAATATGTAAACATGTTATTTTCATTAAATATTTCTTTCTCAATCTTAGCTAGTAATAAGTAATGTTGATTTATCTGCAACAATAGGGAAACTCATTTTAACTGCATGATCAGCACAGAGCTTTGTATACGACACTTTTTATCATGCCCTGTAATTCAGTTGCAATTCAGTACTTAATATCATTAGTGAATGATGCATACATGCAGGTTTGAGAGGTAACACTGCTACAGTAGCTGACCTTAGACAAACAGTAGTAATCAACGTGAAATTTAGACTATTCTTGAATACTTACTTGGTTCGCATTGTATAAATTTCTTGCTTCTTAACCAAATTAAACGCAGATTAATGCAATTTTCCAAAATTCTAATTCACAAACTCAATATCATCGGCTTTTTTCATCGTTTCCACAATCCACACTGATGCATCACCCACTCATCGAACGCCTGATAAAACGAAGTATTTGATTGGCTGACAGACGAAAACATGTTTGAGCATGTTGAGGCGCGGATCAAAATTGTCGCATAAACTTTATGAATAGGAAACGTTTAGATTTATCGTAAAATGAGCGACTGCAGTGGAATGACGTCATGAATCACTCTTGAAACCATATCACTAAAATGATATTTATTAAAATAGTCTTTAAAAAAATTACCATTTGGAAATCCATATCGTGCTCTAAATATATCTAATTAAATGTTATATCGAACCACTCTGCATTTGGGATTCAACAAATGATCTTTGTAATGAAGTTGCAGAAGAGAAGTTTGTAAACTTTGCAACGGATAACTCCAAATGGTCATAAAATCTAAAATAAAATTTTTCCGCGAATCAAATCCGGATTGAGGTAATATTTTTAATGATATAAAAAATAGATTCTTGATATCAATAGTTCGAATTCTTGATATCAAAAGATAGATATTTTTTTATCTAAATTATTTTGCGGTATAAAAATTTACGGGGCACCACTTCAATATTTTTGAGTTTTTCTAACATTTTGATATCAAAAATATATTTTTTCTGACACCAGAAAATGATCTTTTTATATCTGAAAGTTCATTTCTTAATAAGAAAAAATAACAACCGTTTTCTTATGTTTTCTGATATTATCTGATATTTCAAAAATTCGAATTTCTGATATTAAGAAATCTAATATTTCAATTCATTTATTGACAATTACCATGTTGGCATACAGTCATGAATATGAGTTACATAAAACAAAACATTAAACATAGCATGCAAAAGTTAAACATTAAATATATAATAAATCTACAATGGACAAAACATTGGGTGAACAAAACTAGGCTTGTGCGAAGACTATTATTGGTATTCATAAAATTGTGTTCATTGTTGACTTTCCTTTCTAGCGTTGAAACAGTTTTTTAGAAAACAACATATCCTTCTAGCAGCTGTAATGTTTTTAGGATTGACAAGTTCCTTAATGTGATTGACATTTGTATATATGTGTTCACATTAAATATATCATTATAATTCAATCTACATTGATCATATTTTGAACAATACAATACAAAGTGTTTCTCATCTTCAATAAAAATATAAAAAAAATAAATAAATATTAGATTATGACAATATATACATTTTCTAATATAAAAAATAACGATTTTCTGATATCAGAAGATGCCTAAAAAATATTAAAAACGGCGCCATATGGGTTTATATGATTACATGTCGTCCTGTCATTCTTGAAAATCAGGACCGCGTTTTACAAAAGAACTTACGACTTACGACCAAATTAATGAATGCTAATTAATCGCAAATTAATTAAGTTTTTATTCTGATGGCTGTAAATTATAATTATATAAAATCAAAATAGTTGTAAATAAATGGTTTTATAAAAGTTTTGTTCTTTAAAAATTATTCCATGAGACTGAAAATATTTACGACTTTAAGTTCTTTTGTAAAATGTCTCCATCTTTTGTCTCCATCTCCCGATCACAAATATATGCGGATACACATCATTACATTTTCGTTGTTTTTCTCTTCATGGAATTGGCACCTCTCATTTTTTTTGTTACATAAGAGAGGGATTAATATAAGCCTTTTGCTTGTTTCCCAATTATTTTGCAACTATTGTCAATCAGTTGTAAGTAAATATTGATAAACTTAGTAAATATTGTTAAACTACACGTCGTTTCATAAAATAACTGATTGTGTAATGTCCATATTTGTAATTTTATTTAAGGAGGCCGAATGGTCAACAAATTACCAATCAGATTTACCTTGAAATTTTAAATATGATATTTTAGGCCATTAACTATTATTAAATTGTAAAGGAAAAAAAGCCAAATATTTTTGCTTTAAAACTTTAAAGTGTTAGGTATAAAGTATTAAAATTTAAATATTTTCCTATATATTTATACAGAGGAGATTAATATAGCCTAAAAATTGCCACGACAATCCCTACCTCTAAGTGTCATATAATATTTCCCAAGTATATATTTTTTTATGAAAGATAATTCCATAGGATGTAGAGTAATCTGATATTAGTACACTACTCAAACAGATGAAAAATAAACTAAAATGCCCCGATAATAATTGTTTTGTTCGTTTTGGAAATCATGGAATATATTTCACTCCCCAAGTACAATGAAAATAGAATTCAAGAGATTGTCCACTTTTACAATCAATAACATGATATAATTCGTCCTCAACCCCCTCAGAAAAACCAAATGTATAATTTGTCCTTAAAACATGTTGTAACCATTCAATTATATTGTTCAACCATCATGAATTTATTACACAATTTTATTCTAATGTGTTTTATAGCTGCATGAATTATTTACATTGACAGGACTACGAGAATCGCTTTCTTTGAGATAACATGTGATATTTTCTCTTCAGTTAAAGGTTTACAGTCAGAAGAACAGATGAAAATTAATTTTATAATATTGACTTAAGAATTGTAATTTAAACTATAACGTAAAATACCAAGTTCATGTTACATACATGTACTACGTCACAACAGACACTTTACATATAGAATAAAATTGAAACCTTCTGTGTAATTGTTGATATAAATCAATTACAGAGCTTTTGTATCAATATTTACCAGTGTATATGAAAAATTAATAATTGTAAGATCTCAGAATATGGGCATTGTCGCCCTTGAAGACGGGAGTAAAATAACTGAATCTGAAATATTGACGGGACCATTCTGATTTTGAAAAAAATGCAGAATGTGCAAGTACTAAGATATGCGCGTCAAATGACTAAATACACTGTATTCGATACCTGTGCTTATATAACATTTTCAACACATGCTCTGAAAGCATTTCGAAAGTAAGCAGTTAATCCTATAAACAATAATACATATAATACATGAAAAAAAGTAGAATTGACAATTAATCTAGAGAGCTAAATGCAGTGAGCAGTTGGAAGTAAGCAGATGGCTGTCGTATATGGAAGTCCATGATTTACAGAATAAATCTTTATTCATATTCTTTTTTCTTACATCATTTTTTTTTTAGTCTTAAGAAAACAAAATAATAATAATTAAAAGATATTATTTTACGTATATATCTATAATTTACAGAAGTTGGAAAGGCGCTCGAAATAATGTAATTTTTATGCATTAATTTTGAGATACAAACTACTTTGCTGTATAATCTCATAATTTTGAATATTTACGGATTTGCATAAATTTATTTTCCTAACATCGAGACTACTGGTTTGGTGAAAAACGTGCGGTATATTATTTACAAATCAGATGGCACTATATTTTGAAAGAATTTTAAAACAAATCGGTCACTTCCAATGGCTAAGCAAAGAATAATTAGGGAAAGGAATTAAACCGATGTATGAAGAATTGAAAAAAGATCGGCTTATACAATATACTTCATACAAGGATTTGGTTCCGTTGGAAAATTGTCGACTAGAATTAACAAGTTTTGCTCCTTCAAATAACACCGTTGTAGAGAGAATTCACATAAAATTTTATACACTTTATCTAAAGCAATAAACCCCAATGAAATTCAATGGTTTACGGTTAACGTAGACAATATCCTCTGCATTTGAAATACAAATACAGATTACTATATCGGTTCAATTTAACAAATGGAATTCGGTGTATCGAAGGTCGACTGTATATTTGAAGATTTTTTGTTTACCGTAAAGACATTTAGTCAGAAGAAGAGAACGTTGATTGGAAATTTCAACACAAGGATTTTTGCTGTAAGAATCTAAATAGGTGTATTTCCGACACCCCTAGAATATTATGCTGATCAGAATAGCAGCCAATTCAAATGAACTCTTCTTGAGGCAAATTCAAGTTCGTTGTAATCCTGGATTTTGATTCACTGACGCGCTACCGCATCGTCGGGCATCTGTAAGTGTTATTGGGGAAACTTAAGTTCATTTTTTCCTTCTTGTCCTGCTGTTACATGTGATTTCTTGACTGATGCTAAATTCTTGTACCAAAACATTATACGTTGACGTCCAGACAAGTAAACACTATTCCGTAATCTTTATCAACTGTGCAATTTTAAAAAAAAATTATTATGGAGCTTACAACCGAAAATGTTATCCTTCTGGACAAAGTTCCTGACAAGACTATTTTTCTTTTATCTCAAAATGGGCCAACTTCATTCAGAAATAAGCCCTCTCCCACTAAAAACACAACATTTCTATTGCAACTCATGCTATATTGTATTCTAGATTCTACAGTATTTTTTAAAGACTAATATTAGTCCTCAATTTCTTTCTGTCCTCTAGTTTACTGCATTACAGTACATAACCACTTCAACTTCACTGGATGTACATAGCGATGCCGTATAACTAGAGGTATAAAAGACTGTCTCCACTTCATATCTATATAAATGTATATACCAAGGGGTCAACTTCATAAAGAAAACAAGTCAAACACAAGAACAGGATGAGCATTTAATACACAAATCATTAAAACAACATAGACCTTATACAACATTCATGTCAGATCAAGCTATGTTCTGGAAGACCTAAATTTTTACAATTACCCCCCACCCCCCTCCCATGGATATTACAATAATAAAGCCACATGATTCAATATTTATATTGCTTCCTGTCCTGTGAGCTTTCATGATTTACTAAGTCTCTCTAGATAACATCATCAGATGTGAAAGTAAAACTTGATAACATGACACAAGACTACACCATCTTAGAAATAGTAATGTATTTGGTTTGTAAACTATATGTCTAACAATAGTATTAATGAGATATATTTCATAAATAGTCAATAAACAATTAGACTTAGTATATAATAAATATTACACAATTTCAGTTCTGTAATACTTATTTGGGACTTTTGTTGTCCATTTGCTGACCTTACATACAAAGTAAAATTTATAGCACTTGACTAGATAAGCTGACATCTCTGACAAATGAAATAAACAGAGATTCCTGAATTTTGAAAAGAAAACCATTTGGTCATCGTCTTCTTCAAGAGCTGGCCACTTTGAGCATTTCTGAGATCTGGGTGATCTTTTCTCTTGGCTTCCCCACCTCTGCTCCTCGCTTCATTTCTTCTAAGTCAATCTTGTCCCACTCAGAGAAAGTCACCAGTTGTTTACCTGTAACACAAGCAGGTAACAATCATCTGTAACAGTACAGGCCTACATGTACCTGTAACACAAGCAGGTAACAAGCATCTGTAACAGTAAAGACCCACATGTCCCAGAGCAATATCATAAAACAATAGCTATTTAGCCTAAAAAAGACATGAAATTGGTTCAGCAAATAAGAATTGAGTTTGAGGATGGATTATGTAAACACTGGTAGATGAATTCAATGTGCAATCTCTCTTACTCAAAATGCACACAATTTTAGATTACATATCATGTACTTGATAACACAAAACTGTTTGGAAATCAACCTTCTCTTCAAAGTATGCTGATTCAGAAGTAATTATAGTCTTTCTGAACGAATCTAAATCATAATTGAAATACACACAATTTCAGCATACCATTACCTTTCAACTTGACAATTTAAAAAAGAAATTATTCTCACTTGAAAATATGATGTTTTCTCAGTGGGATATGGTACCTGAAAACCTCAAACATTTGAGTTATAGTCTTCCTCAACATGCTTAAAATCCTTCACTGACCTTTGGAGAGCATTTTTTCCTTGATAATCTGATTCCCCCGTTTTCCCTCTGAGCTGAGAGCACCATTTTCTATGTCCTTTAGGATAACCTTCCCGGTCTCAAACCCCCATGTCATTGTGTTCAGAATTACCCCCACTGGTCCAGTGCTCACCCAACCACTACAGTACAGACCTAAAACAGAGCAGACACCATTCAGTCTCTAAAAAACTGACTACAGTACAGACCTAAAACAGAACAGACAGACCATCACCATTATCTACAACAAATGGAATGGAGTTACTGACTCTTATAGAAAGAATAACAAAACCAATAAAGTTTGGATTCAATAATCCACAAAAGTAAATACCTAAAACAGACATCACATTATTGACTGGAGACCTACTACAGATCAGTTGCTATTGTCTTTTATGGTACAGACCTACATGTAATACTGATAAGAGACAATTACCTATTACAATACAGATGCATGTAATAAATCAGAAATAATTATCAAATACAGTAGACACTCAAATGTATTACAGGTCAGGTTCAATCAGGTTCAATTATCTTCTATGACAAGCTGTTACATTGTGTACCTGGTCTATCCTCCACTCTTCCTTTCTTGTTTAGGATAATTCCCTTTCTCTCATCAAATGGCAAACATGGATCTATGGGTATACTCTTGTATCCAATGCTTCTGAAAACCTATCAATCAAAAATTCATAATCATAGTAAGAAAATAGGAAGATTGAGCCAAATTGTTAAAGTTCCAGTTATTACAGCATCATGGGTAAAGATTCTTACCAATCCACACTTAATGTCTTCTGTCTCTGAGGTTGCCTTGGCTATTTTATTGACAAGATCATCTCCCTAATGAATAGGAGATACATTTAGTATTAAATAGTGTAGTAGATATGGTATTGATAAGAATTAAATTCTTTATTTTTTTCTAAATAAGAATTTTCTGTAAATATTATTTGTGGTAATCTAGTGTTTATGAGTATTTATACATATACAAATTTCCAACCTGTAGTTCATTGATGTAGAATTTGACCCCTGTGACCTTGCCTTCTGCCTCGATGACCTCTGCGGGGGTGAGTCTGAACCTGAGCTCCCATTCCTTTGAGGCCTGGGCCCACAGCCTCAAGTCTGTGTCTGAAGGCTCCATACTGGTTTTGTACAGAAGGTCTGTCAGTCTCTTCCTTGGACGGGGTAGGTCTAAAGAGAACAAAATTTCACTAGAAATATTTCAGGAGTGCATATTTTGATAAAACTTGTGCAATACAATTAAAGGAAGCTAAATATAATATAAGTACATCTGGTAGCTACAAATGTCTTTTGCATAAAAGTTTCTAAGCCCTGATAAGTATACCTTCCTTTACACACCAAGGTCAAATGTAGAACATTTCTTTTTATAGTACATGTACGGTTTTTTGTACCACAATATTTTATATCTTTTAAAAATATTCTGAAGTGTTAAAATAAAATGTACCTCTTGATTGAAAACATTATATAGACAATTTTTAGTTGATGGTGTCTTCGGTAACACAGTTTGTGAGACTTGCCTTCGATGACCTTGTTGAGATCTTTAACATCGTCTTTGTGTATGACCGGTCGACAGTCTGGTAGTTTGATCATCTCCCGCAGCTCTTTGATGGTGAACGCCACTTGTAAGGGACCCCGCCTACCCACCAGATACACCTTCCTAACCCGACTTCTGGACAAGGCATCCAGGGCATGCTGGGATATATCTGTTTTCTGTAAAAGTATTAGAATATTCCTTAAAGTTAGAGTAAAGATTGAAAAATAAAATTTTTATCGAATGTATGATTTAGCACAATTTGGACCAATGCTGTAGAAAATAATGAGGTGTGAACAGTCATCTAAAAGTTAGGTCCCTCACTGGAATTCAAACTACAAATATTGCTGTGAGTTTGTGGAAAATACTATTTACACATTTTCACAATAGTTTTTTTTTCTTTTAAAAGACCATGTAGTTTCCTTCTTTCTATATATATAATGCAACATAAAAGCACCTGCTGCTATTTTTACCTTTAAAAGAGGTATACCTGTCTGTAAGTAACCCTAGGTACATGTATGTATACCAGTACAATGTACCTACAGAATATACCAGTAGAATATACCTACAGAATATACCAGTACAATGTACCTACAGAATATACCAGTACAATGTACCTACAAAATATACCAGTACAATGTACCTACAGAATATACCAGTAGAATATACCTATAGAATATATCAGTTCAATGTACCTACAGAATATACCAGTAGAATATACCTACAGAATATACCAGTAGAATATACCAGTAGAATATACCTACAGAATATACCATTATAATATACCTACAGAATATACCAGTTCAATGTACCTACAGAATATACCAGTAGAATATACCTACAGAATATACCAGAAGAATATACCTACAGAATATA
>WFKH01008950.1:0-10749 GCA_016163765.1 Magallana hongkongensis
ATAATTATGATATAATGTTTATATGTTTTGGATTTAATATTGGTTTTTCAAGTGTAGATTATTTATGTAAAAATATAGGGTTTTACATTTTGTTTTTTTAAGCTACAATTTGATTTATAACCACACTTACATTCTTTCAAAACATTTGGATACAAGTATTCTGGGCAAAAATAACATGCATATACTTGCAACTAGACATTTAAATTCACTACCTCAGCCCACAAGGCGTAGGGTTACTAGACAAGGGAAAGTTTGTATTTGGAATCGCCATGTTGGAACAAAGTTGTTTGTTTTTATTCATATTCAAATAATCAATAAATTTTAGCTAATATCCCATAATGTGCGTGTAGGCATTTATTTACCTTTGTCATAATATATTTAAACGATTTACTATTGCCTGACGACAAAATGGATAAAGCTTCCATAGAATCCATTTTGAAAATTAAAAACACAGAAATATGGAGGAATGGCACAGATTATTCATATAGTTTATGTAAAACTTTAGAAAATTCTTTCTGGAAAGAGGTGTTTCTCAGCTGGTTAAAAATACAGGAGCAAAATGTGTTAAGTAAACCCCAGGTTATGAATGAACATATATGGTACAATCTCAAAATCACAGTAGACAATAAATCAATATTTTTTAAAAGCTTTGCTAATTCAGGATTTATTTTTGTTGGTGATTTACTTAATATTGATGAAACAGTTATAAGCTTTGAAAAATTGAAACAAATTAATCCAATGACAAAATTTATTGAATATGCAAGTATAGGAACTGATGTAAGGACCAGATTGCAAACAATCTTCCACTTGGTCGCATGCTGCCTGACGTTTTTCATACTAATTGTTAGACCATAATTAATCACCTAAATGTGTAAGGACTTTTCCGTTTTTCCCGATTACGACAAAGAGCACACGGCGGGTGTGACTGGTAAGCAGAAGATGCTCACTCCTCCATGGCACTTGATCCTACCTATATTTTTTAAGAGGTCCGTGTTCGCTCTGCTCTTGTTTTGTAATTTTCCTTTGGACTTTTGAATTTGAACCATGTTCGTTATCACCACATGTCATACACAAGATTTATACATACCAAACTTACAAATCATAAAAGAATATGGACCTGTAATCCTTAATCATATCCTACTGTTTACTGATAATTGTAAAGGTAACTTATGTACAACTTATTATTAGATAAAAAGAGAGAAACATGTACATCTATATTAAAACGGAGAGAAAAGGGTCATATCTATGCACAGGAAAACTGGAACAAAATTTTTGAACTTCCTTTTGTATCTACGCAAGAATCAAAACTACATTGGTTACATATTTAAATTCTTCATAGAATTGTTCCGACAAATAAATATCTTTTCAAAATAAAAAAGCAGAGTCTCCTGTATGCACTTTCTGTAAAAGAGATGAAGAGAGTATTGGACATTCATTTTATGAATGTACTGTAATAAAAGAGTTATGGAATGATGTTGAAGAATGGATTTTGAGACAGTTTGATTTGTTAATAACAATTGATAAACAATCAGTTCTTTTTGAAAAATATAAAAATAGAGAAATTTATAATTTTTTAACTTGGTAGTTCTTCTTGTGAAGCAATAAGCACTGGTGATATTAATATAGTAAACAATGAAGACATAAGATCACTTATTATGAAAGGACCTAAATTTAGGGATCCTAGATCCTTCACATGGCGTCGTAATTTTATACATATTATGAATTCTGTTTAAGATTACGCCAAGAGATGTGCCAAATTTGAAAAAGAAGGCCCTGACACCTTGTCAGAGTGGGTTAAAAGCATCAGATGCATATTAAAATTTCGTATTAAACGACTGAGAGGCCACATGAAAACCATGTATCCTTCTGTTTTCAATAAAGCAGAAGTGAGAAAAGTAGATAGAGTACGATTAGTATGTACTGGGCCCTGCTGACAAGGCATGTAACAACATCGTCTTTGTTTGTAAGGCACATTATATTAATTGCATTTTAAAAGAACTGGGTTTCAATTCTACATATGGTAATCCTACTTACACCCATAGCAGCCTTTCCAAGCAGGAAATACTTTAAAATCATAAATAGGTTTTGGATATCTTTAATATCCCCAATAAACAAAATGAATTTGATTTTCCGTATTTATACTGGATTCCAAAGCTTCACAAAAATCCATATAAAACAAAGATATATAGCAGGTTCCAGTAATGTTCTTCCAAGCCTCTTTCTTTACTCCTTACTAAAATTCTTACAGTTCTGAAGGAGAAACTTCAAGAGTACTGTACAACAATATACTCCAGAAGCGGTGCTAATCAGATAAGGATACTTAAAAACTCTAAAGAATTAGAAACTTTGAGGTCACAAAATCTTACCAAAATCAATAACATCAAAACCTACGATTTTTCAACGCTTTATACAACCATTCCCCATGACAAATTAAAATCTAGGCTTTTTGATATCATCGACAGCTGTTTCTTTAATAAAAATGGAAATCGTAAATTTTCTTACCTTGTCATTGGAAATCTAAAAAAATATTTTGTTAAAAACCATTCTGATTGCACACACAAGTACTCTGAAGTTGACATAAAAAAGATGCTTGAATTTCTGATAGATAACATTTATGAAGTTTTTGGAGACCAGGTCTTCCAACAATCAGTCGGAATTCCCAAAGGCACAAATTGTGCTCCTCTTTTGGCTGACTTATCTTTATATTCTTATGAAGCAGAATTTATTCAAAAGCTTGTGCAAGAAAAGAATAAAGCTCTTGCTGTGGCCTTCAAATCCACATTTAGATATATTGATGATGCTTTATCCATCAACAACTGTTACTTTCACTCTTATGTTAACTTAATATATCCCATTGAGCTTGAAATAAAAGATACCACATTTTCCGAAACATCTGTTTCATATTTGGATATTTTACTAGATAAAGACGTTAATGGTAACCTAACAACAAAACTATATGATAAACGTGATGATTTTAATTTCTCTAGCGTCAACTTCCCTTACTTATGTAGCAATATACCATCATCACCTGCTTATTGGGTTTATGTATCTCAGCTTATTCGTTATGCAAGAGCATGCTCTACATATGTACCATTCATTAAACGAGGCAAGCTACTTACAAACAAGTTGTTGGAACAAGAATATCAAGAACCTCAATTAAAATCATCTTTACGCAAGTTCTATGGTCGATACAATGACCTTGTCAGATAGTACAATGTAACAAGTATTGACTAGAATATCTGTGGTTTACATCATATAACGTAAACGTGTACTATTTGAACATTTTTATTATACATTTTTAAAATCTGTTAGCATAAAAATACAAAATGGTATAGTTTTTTAACCAATTTAAATATCCTGTCTGAATTTGTAATATCAAATGCACATCATATCTCATATTGTAGAGAATCACTAAATTTGCGTTCATACGATTTAAAAGAATTCTAAAAGAAAATGTGTTCATAATTAAACTTTTATATTCACGTGTAAGCTATGCTAGTAAATCAATAAATACAATGTGTCGTTTTATTATATAGCACAACAAAGAGGAATCGAAATTGAAAGCAGTTTTTTTTTAATTGGAAAGAGGCTAAACTTGTCTAATGTACTCTATGGTACTCTTTCAGTTTAAGGTACATATACTTAAAAAATTGTAAAAACACTCTACATGTACCTTCATTATCTGTCCTCATATACACACGGAGAAAGGATATAACTAGCATTTCTTTCAAATCTACTTTGATCCAGGGTGAGACTTCCATTGATGAATGAAAAATTTGAGTACCGGCATTTCTGGCGGGAAATATGCCATCTGTAGCGTAGATTGAACCGCAGAGGTCATAATTATCTGAGTAAACTGAGGAAGGTATAGGTAGTCTGTTTAAAGCTTCATTCTTTTTCCATATCACCTTTTGAATGTAAAAAAAATGCATTAACACATCCAAAAACTCAACTCTCTAAAATTCGAACTGTCTCTCTTCTTAAGCTGTTAACCCTTACTATTCTTTAGTAAATCAAATATTAATAGCGAGATCTAAGAACCACTGTGCACAAAAGAAGAACAAGCATAACCTACAGATTTATCAAGCAAAATATTTGGCAGCTTCTCAACATATTCTCTAGCTTTCTTAGTGCTATGCCAGAAATGGCTGACATTGAAAACGTAATTGACGGTTTCACGAGCTTTTAAGACACGTTATGAGTATCATTCAAGCTTTGATGAGAGTCAAGCGTGCTATTACACACCTCATTGCTTCCTATTCTGTCGAGAAATGTAACAAAGCAAAAGGAGAATGCTTACGTCACAGTGATCTCGCGCTATATTTCTGCAGATAAAATTAAAGGTGGATCAAGCATCTGTGCTAAACGTTAAGTGTTATAGGTACTACCTATTTCGAAATAAACTGCGATTTTATTGCTAATTAGGTTTTGTTTAAATTCTTTTATGGTTTAAAAGATTGCAAATGATTTTAATGCTTTACTGTCATATAGATCCAAGTTAATGTTGCAAACGGTAGGTTTAATATATTTGGGATGTATAAACAACTGTTATTAGAAATACAGCCACACCACATTGTAATACACTTAACTAGAGTAAAAAAATAAGAAATCTATGTAAAAGTTGCATATGGTCAATCCGCTAAATAGAAAAGTACACTCCTATCGGGGATAGGGAAGGAGGCATGCCTACAACCTATATTAATATTAGATTTATGTAGCAGGTGTCAAAATTAAATTTCAGATAATAACAAGGAACAAAAGGGGAATAACATATAAAAGCAATTTATCGTTTAACGATTTTATTGATTATATAATATCTGCAAAATTGACCATATAACTATGCATCAAACTAACCGAATTAAATCTAATCCACTTCTTTTTATTACATTTAAGAAGAATTTAATATGTGCAAAAGATGGTGTATAACATACTATGGTTAGACAATTTGGAAACTAGAGGTCTTGTCAAATTTTAGTTTTAATCATTTTCCATTGCAAAATATGCTGCCTTAACAGAAATTATGCATTTTTTAACAATGACCTTGAACTTGCACAACTGAACCTTAGTCAAATTCTTGACAAACCCTCAGGTCGTAGGCAATCTTTATGTGAAGTAGGAACATCTTTTAAGATGTAGGAACTCTTATAAGAAAGGTATAGACCTAACAAAATGATGAACTTTTTCTTTCCAATGACCTTGAACTTGTTAAAATGACCTAGGGTCAAAATTATGACACAGCCTCAGATCACTATCAATCTTTGTGTAAATTAAGAACTTTAAATGATTCTCCATAAGAAACATTTATAATAGATCGGACACAAAATTTGCACTTTCCTTCCAGTGACCTTAAATTTGCCCAAATGACCTTGTGTTTACGTCGATGAATTATGGCTTCAAGTGTCTTTTTGATATATTTATTGATATCCTTAGCAATATCATTCTACAATCATATCTACCTCTGGTGAGTGACTCCATATGTAACGAAACAAAAAGTGATGCACGTTGTTTTATTTGTAAATATAACGCATATATCCGTCGGCGTGCTTAAAATGCTTCTACCTGCAAAGGTGCGCATACATGGCAATTATACCAATGTTATTTGTAAATAATGTACATGTTCAATGCTATGACTTTTAATCAAGGCATGTATCTGATTATTTACAATGTAAAAGATAATCAAAAATGTATTGATGGTTGGCACTAAACTATTTCTTAATATTAAATAAATGAAAGAGGAACAATCTTTGTGAATGGAAACATTGCAGACTCATATACCTTGCTCTCAGAATAAATAATTATGATATAATGTTTATATGTTTTGGATTTAATATTGGTTTTTCAAGTGTAGATTATTTATGTAAAAATATAGGGTTTTACATTTTGTTTTTTTAAGCTACAATTTGATTTATAACCACACTTACATTCTTTCAAAACATTTGGATACAAGTATTCTGGGCAAAAATAACATGCATATACTTGCAACTAGACATTTAAATTCACTACCTCAGCCCACAAGGCGTAGGGTTACTAGACAAGGGAAAGTTTGTATTTGGAATCGCCATGTTGGAACAAAGTTGTTTGTTTTTATTCATATTCAAATAATCAATAAATTTTAGCTAATATCCCATAATGTGCGTGTAGGCATTTATTTACCTTTGTCATAATATATTTAAACGATTTACTATTGCCTGACGACAAAATGGATAAAGCTTCCATAGAATCCATTTTGAAAATTAAAAACACAGAAATATGGAGGAATGGCACAGATTATTCATATAGTTTATGTAAAACTTTAGAAAATTCTTTCTGGAAAGAGGTGTTTCTCAGCTGGTTAAAAATACAGGAGCAAAATGTGTTAAGTAAACCCCAGGTTATGAATGAACATATATGGTACAATCTCAAAATCACAGTAGACAATAAATCAATATTTTTTAAAAGCTTTGCTAATTCAGGATTTATTTTTGTTGGTGATTTACTTAATATTGATGAAACAGTTATAAGCTTTGAAAAATTGAAACAAATTAATCCAATGACAAAATTTATTGAATATGCAAGTATAGGAACTGATGTAAGGACCAGATTGCAAACAATCTTCCACTTGGTCGCATGCTGCCTGACGTTTTTCATACTAATTGTTAGACCATAATTAATCACCTAAATGTGTAAGGACTTTTCCGTTTTTCCCGATTACGACAAAGAGCACACGGCGGGTGTGACTGGTAAGCAGAAGATGCTCACTCCTCCATGGCACTTGATCCTACCTATATTTTTTAAGAGGTCCGTGTTCGCTCTGCTCTTGTTTTGTAATTTTCCTTTGGACTTTTGAATTTGAACCATGTTCGTTATCACCACATGTCATACACAAGATTTATACATACCAAACTTACAAATCATAAAAGAATATGGACCTGTAATCCTTAATCATATCCTACTGTTTACTGATAATTGTAAAGGTAACTTATGTACAACTTATTATTAGATAAAAAGAGAGAAACATGTACATCTATATTAAAACGGAGAGAAAAGGGTCATATCTATGCACAGGAAAACTGGAACAAAATTTTTGAACTTCCTTTTGTATCTACGCAAGAATCAAAACTACATTGGTTACATATTTAAATTCTTCATAGAATTGTTCCGACAAATAAATATCTTTTCAAAATAAAAAAGCAGAGTCTCCTGTATGCACTTTCTGTAAAAGAGATGAAGAGAGTATTGGACATTCATTTTATGAATGTACTGTAATAAAAGAGTTATGGAATGATGTTGAAGAATGGATTTTGAGACAGTTTGATTTGTTAATAACAATTGATAAACAATCAGTTCTTTTTGAAAAATATAAAAATAGAGAAATTTATAATTTTTTAACTTGGTAGTTCTTCTTGTGAAGCAATAAGCACTGGTGATATTAATATAGTAAACAATGAAGACATAAGATCACTTATTATGAAAGGACCTAAATTTAGGGATCCTAGATCCTTCACATGGCGTCGTAATTTTATACATATTATGAATTCTGTTTAAGATTACGCCAAGAGATGTGCCAAATTTGAAAAAGAAGGCCCTGACACCTTGTCAGAGTGGGTTAAAAGCATCAGATGCATATTAAAATTTCGTATTAAACGACTGAGAGGCCACATGAAAACCATGTATCCTTCTGTTTTCAATAAAGCAGAAGTGAGAAAAGTAGATAGAGTACGATTAGTATGTACTGGGCCCTGCTGACAAGGCATGTAACAACATCGTCTTTGTTTGTAAGGCACATTATATTAATTGCATTTTAAAAGAACTGGGTTTCAATTCTACATATGGTAATCCTACTTACACCCATAGCAGCCTTTCCAAGCAGGAAATACTTTAAAATCATAAATAGGTTTTGGATATCTTTAATATCCCCAATAAACAAAATGAATTTGATTTTCCGTATTTATACTGGATTCCAAAGCTTCACAAAAATCCATATAAAACAAAGATATATAGCAGGTTCCAGTAATGTTCTTCCAAGCCTCTTTCTTTACTCCTTACTAAAATTCTTACAGTTCTGAAGGAGAAACTTCAAGAGTACTGTACAACAATATACTCCAGAAGCGGTGCTAATCAGATAAGGATACTTAAAAACTCTAAAGAATTAGAAACTTTGAGGTCACAAAATCTTACCAAAATCAATAACATCAAAACCTACGATTTTTCAACGCTTTATACAACCATTCCCCATGACAAATTAAAATCTAGGCTTTTTGATATCATCGACAGCTGTTTCTTTAATAAAAATGGAAATCGTAAATTTTCTTACCTTGTCATTGGAAATCTAAAAAAATATTTTGTTAAAAACCATTCTGATTGCACACACAAGTACTCTGAAGTTGACATAAAAAAGATGCTTGAATTTCTGATAGATAACATTTATGAAGTTTTTGGAGACCAGGTCTTCCAACAATCAGTCGGAATTCCCAAAGGCACAAATTGTGCTCCTCTTTTGGCTGACTTATCTTTATATTCTTATGAAGCAGAATTTATTCAAAAGCTTGTGCAAGAAAAGAATAAAGCTCTTGCTGTGGCCTTCAAATCCACATTTAGATATATTGATGATGCTTTATCCATCAACAACTGTTACTTTCACTCTTATGTTAACTTAATATATCCCATTGAGCTTGAAATAAAAGATACCACATTTTCCGAAACATCTGTTTCATATTTGGATATTTTACTAGATAAAGACGTTAATGGTAACCTAACAACAAAACTATATGATAAACGTGATGATTTTAATTTCTCTAGCGTCAACTTCCCTTACTTATGTAGCAATATACCATCATCACCTGCTTATTGGGTTTATGTATCTCAGCTTATTCGTTATGCAAGAGCATGCTCTACATATGTACCATTCATTAAACGAGGCAAGCTACTTACAAACAAGTTGTTGGAACAAGAATATCAAGAACCTCAATTAAAATCATCTTTACGCAAGTTCTATGGTCGATACAATGACCTTGTCAGATAGTACAATGTAACAAGTATTGACTAGAATATCTGTGGTTTACATCATATAACGTAAACGTGTACTATTTGAACATTTTTATTATACATTTTTAAAATCTGTTAGCATAAAAATACAAAATGGTATAGTTTTTTAACCAATTTAAATATCCTGTCTGAATTTGTAATATCAAATGCACATCATATCTCATATTGTAGAGAATCACTAAATTTGCGTTCATACGATTTAAAAGAATTCTAAAAGAAAATGTGTTCATAATTAAACTTTTATATTCACGTGTAAGCTATGCTAGTAAATCAATAAATACAATGTGTCGTTTTATTATATAGCACAACAAAGAGGAATCGAAATTGAAAGCAGTTTTTTTTTAATTGGAAAGAGGCTAAACTTGTCTAATGTACTCTATGGTACTCTTTCAGTTTAAGGTACATATACTTAAAAAATTGTAAAAACACTCTACATGTACCTTCATTATCTGTCCTCATATACACACGGAGAAAGGATATAACTAGCATTTCTTTCAAATCTACTTTGATCCAGGGTGAGACTTCCATTGATGAATGAAAAATTTGAGTACCGGCATTTCTGGCGGGAAATATGCCATCTGTAGCGTAGATTGAACCGCAGAGGTCATAATTATCTGAGTAAACTGAGGAAGGTATAGGTAGTCTGTTTAAAGCTTCATTCTTTTTCCATATCACCTTTTGAATGTAAAAAAAATGCATTAACACATCCAAAAACTCAACTCTCTAAAATTCGAACTGTCTCTCTTCTTAAGCTGTTAACCCTTACTATTCTTTAGTAAATCAAATATTAATAGCGAGATCTAAGAACCACTGTGCACAAAAGAAGAACAAGCATAACCTACAGATTTATCAAGCAAAATATTTGGCAGCTTCTCAACATATTCTCTAGCTTTCTTAGTGCTATGCCAGAAATGGCTGACATTGAAAACGTAATTGACGGTTTCACGAGCTTTTAAGACACGTTATGAGTATCATTCAAGCTTTGATGAGAGTCAAGCGTGCTATTACACACCTCATTGCTTCCTATTCTGTCGAGAAATGTAACAAAGCAAAAGGAGAATGCTTACGTCACAGTGATCTCGCGCTATATTTCTGCAGATAAAATTAAAGGTGGATCAAGCATCTGTGCTAAACGTTAAGTGTTATAGGTACTACCTATTTCGAAATAAACTGCGATTTTATTGCTAATTAGGTTTTGTTTAAATTCTTTTATGGTTTAAAAGATTGCAAATGATTTTAATGCTTTACTGTCATATAGATCCAAGTTAATGTTGCAAACGGTAGGTTTAATATATTTGGGATGTATAAACAACTGTTATTAGAAATACAGCCACACCACATTGTAATACACTTAACTAGAGTAAAAAAATAAGAAATCTATGTAAAAGTTGCATATGGTCAATCCGCTAAATAGAAAAGTACACTCCTATCGGGGATAGGGAAGGAGGCATGCCTACAACCTATATTAATATTAGATTTATGTAGCAGGTGTCAAAATTAAATTTCAGATAATAACAAGGAACAAAAGGGGAATAACATATAAAAGCAATTTATCGTTTAACGATTTTATTGATTATATAATATCTGCAAAATTGACCATATAACTATGCATCAAACTAACCGAATTAAATCTAATCCACTTCTTTTTATTACATTTAAGAAGAATTTAATATGTGCAAAAGATGGTGTATAACATACTATGGTTAGACAATTTGGAAACTAGAG
>WFKH01009016.1:3930-17801 GCA_016163765.1 Magallana hongkongensis
GGGGGGCAAAAATTTACATAGGAATATAAATAGAAAATTTTTTAAAATATCTTTTTCTAAAAACCACTTGCCTAGAAAAGCTGTAACTTTACTGAAAGCAACCTGAGACAATGTAGATTTAAATTCTTTCAAATCAAAATCTTGAGGAGTAGGGTGGGGCCACATTGGGATTCCAATTTTACAAAGGAAAATATTTTAATTATTCACAAAAAATGAAATGGACGATTCTTGGGCCTCACAAGGGGTTCAGAGTTTGATGTAGGATTAAATTCCGTATATAAACAATTGTTTAGGATCTTTTTGAGAACTGCAATGCTCAACAGGTGATATGACTATAAAATCATCCTGTTAGAAAAGGGACTTGATTATAAACATAAGAATATCCAGAGTAAAAAAAATGGACTTTTATTTATACAGGATCAACATGTATTATACTACTTTGTCCAGATAGTTTGTATTATGACTCCGTTAAGCTGATTTTATCATACCTATTGTTGCTCAGGTGAGCAATGTGGCCCATGGGCCTCTTGTTAACATATCATGTGACAACATTTTCCAGTCGAATGTTTTCATCGATCAAGTGAGTAAGGTTATAAAACGTCACACAAGTTTACACCAGGTAAACAATTATTTAAGAGAAGACCAATTAAGTTTTTGACTGTAGCCTTAGCGACATATGCCACAGAGTTCAAACACTGCGTACTGGCTTCCAGACTACAGTAAAACTCGGTTATAGCGAAGTCCTAGGGACCAATGGAGTTACTTCGTTATATCCGTAATTTGTTATATCCGTATAACAAATTCGTAATAATAACTATATCGAATTCACTGTATGCATGTTTTCTTTCAACAGACTTAAATTTTTGCTAATTGAGGCTTAAAAAAAGAATACTTTATTTTGAAACCTTTAACTTCGCTATATCAGAGAATTCGCTATATCCGTGTTCGTACTAAACAAGTTTTACTGTATCTGGCAATCCTCTGTCCGTCAATCTTTGTTAACTTTCACATATGAGATAAGAGCTGTGAAAATGAAATGTATCGCATTGGTATATTCATAGAGCTTAGCATCTTAAATAAACACAAAAAATATTCACTTAGATGTGGAAAATGAAAATTACACTTATTTAAGTTCGATTTTTTTTTTCATAAATACCGATACACCAAACATAAAATATTGCAGGTACAGTCATTTCATGCATATCTTTTACAATTTTATGCTATGGTATGCGATTTTAATGATATGCTATGAGATTTCAATGCAATGCTATGACATTTGTATGCTACGCTATGAGAAATTGAAATGAAGGGCTTAATGATATGGTATGCTATGCTATGGTATGCTATGAGATTTGAGCAGAAATGCCTTCATACACAGAAGAGTTCTAAATACTTCGAAGTAAAATGATAAGATGCCAATGCTTACCACTAGTCTGCAATGTGGAAATGTATTCTTTTAAATAAAAGCATTTAAGACCGAGTTAAAACCATGTTGTATGCTATGCTATGGTATGCTATGGTATGATATGATGAATGAGAATCTATGAGATTGTATGATAAGGTATGAGATTCCAATGCTATGCTATGAGATTTAAATGCTATGCTATGAGATTTCAATGTTTTGCTTTGCTATGGTGTATGTTGTAAAAGATATGCTTGAATTGACTGTAAATGGTAACCACCTTTTACAGTATTTTCATCATATAAACTAGATATGTATTGCATGACCTCTGAGACAAAAGATAAATGAAATAAAATGTTGGCATCCTTTAATTGTGTAGATTCAACTTGTTCAAATTATGATTACACACGTTAAGGTAGGCCCACAATGGGTGCTGATTTTTAAACTAATATACGTCTTAGAAAATGTATGAATTGTTTATCTTTAAAGAGCTAAGACTGTTCACATAAACTGAACTGAACTTTATTTATTTTACAACGATTGATAAACAAGTTCTACAACTTATATTAATATCTCTCGTTGGCACGGATGTTAGTGCGAGGGGGTCATTTGTGTGGGAAGAAGCCGGAGTACCCGGAGAGAACCCACGTGTCCAAGCGGGCGACCGCCATACCCTATCACATACAACCACTGTCGATCACGGGGATCGAACTCGGGTCGCAGCGGTGATAAGTATGTTCACATATGTGCAAATACTGCAGGAAATAATATACCGGTGTTATATATAATTTATATACCGCAATATATTTTCACCCCCACCCCTTTATAAAATATTGAGTCTTACATCAGAAAATTATGGTACTTAACTTTGCTAAATATTAAATTTTATTGTTCTTAATTATTTAAAGTGTTTTAAGTCAAAGTAGTTCGCCATTGTTGCTCAGGTGAGCGATGTGGCCCATGGGCCTCTTGTTATGGGGAATCATTGGAAGTTCTTACTTCACACAAACATTGCTTATGACCTGAGGGTGTGTCATGACCTTGACCCAAGGTCATTTGAGCAAGGTCAAGGTCACTGGCAGGAAAAGTTCAAAATTCGTGTCCGGTCCATATCTTTTTATAGAGAAACATTGGAAGTTCTTACTTCACACAAACATTGCTTATGACCTGAGGGTGTGTCATGACCTTGACCCAAGGTCATTTAGGCAAGATCAAGGTCACTGGCAGGAAAGTACAAAATTTGTGTCCGGTCCATATCTTTTTTATGGAAAAACATTGGAAGTTCTTGCTTCACACAAACATTGCTTATGACCTGAGGATGTGTCATGATCTTCACCCAGGGTTAGTTTTGCAAGTTCAAGGCCATTGTTTAAAAAATGCTTAATTACTCTCTAGGCCCTATCTTGTAATGGAAAATAATTAGAAGCTAAAAATTGACACAAAGATTGCTTGTGACCTGTAAATATATCCTGACTTGAGCTTTGGTCATTTGTGCAAGTTCAAGGTCACTATATGAAAAAGAAGCATCCCTTATTTTCTAATAGAGAAATACTTCAGTTTTGATATTTTCTTAGCGGGGGGTATCATTTGTGAGCTTGCTCACAGTACCTCTAGTTTGATTTGTTTTTTGATATTAAGTTGGATTTATTTGATAAAGTTGTCCTACCAGTTTTATTATACTCATGGGAGATTTGGGGTTACGAAAATATTGATGTTATTGACCGTGTACACCTTAGATTTCTAAAACACATTTTTAATTTAAAAAGTAGTTCCCCGAACTTGGGGTCTATCCTATATATAATGGCACCAGCAAAACGCCATAGATTTTAAATGGCTTGAGAGTATTGTTAATCAAAATATAAAAGACCAGTTTATTCAAAAATGGAACTCTGAATTATCTATTTCTAAAGGTGTTATATATCGTATATTCAAAAAACACATTTTTGTTGTGAAAACTAATGTTATTGTCACGAAAATTACGAAATTTATTTGTTAAATATAGACTACAAACCATCACCTCCCAATGGAAACTGGCAGATGGAATAATACATCAAAAGAAGACCGTAAATGTAACTTATGTGAAGATCTTAAATGTAACATATGTGAAGATCGTAAATGTAACATATGTGAAGCCTGAATAATATTGGCGATGAATTTCATTATGTTTTGGGATGAAGCGCTCTACTACTATCAATAAGAAAAAAGCTATGTAATGAATACTATCTTAGAAACCCCAGTACTTTAAAATTTAGATTACTTATGTCGACATCAAATCCCGTAACTCTTCAAAAAATATGTAAACTAATAAGCAAAATTTTTGAGCTGGTCGGTTCTCGTAGGTAAACACTAAGGAATGTTACAATTTCTTCAATCCTGCTTTACTATACATGACTACTTTACTTTACCCCTGCGTTACTTCATTTTATATCCTTTTGTAATTATTTTCTCTGTACCTCATGTAACATAATTTATGTCTTGAGTGAAATAAATGAACTTGAACTTGAAGTTAATAAGGGTTGCTGGACCTTAGACCTAAACTTAAAGAGACATGGTGATGCACAAACCCATGATTAACCAAATATCGAATTTTGACACGATTTTTAAGATATTGTAAGTTAATTTAAGTTCTGTACAAAAAAAGTCAATTGTTCATTTCTCACAAAAATATTTATCTGTCAATGTACCTTTGCTTGTTCACCATATTTAAGTAAATTAAAGTTAAATAACATAATTGGACTGCCACTGGGTACTCCATTGGGGTACTACACGTATAATTATTTAAGGATGTCATTTGTGTTGTGTATTGAATACACAATTTATAAGTAACATTTCTTTTTTTATCTTTTTACTTGATATGCAACATGTCTCTCTGGATTTTTTGTGTTTTTACCATCAAAATGTTCAAGTTTTTGTTGAAAAAAGATTGTAGGATACGAGGTTGTTTGGAAATTATTGAGACAACACAAATATTTCCCTTTCTAAGTGACGAATTTTGGTGAAAATTGGCATGAACTTTAAAGAAACCCCAACAAATAATTAAACCAAGTAAAATTAAAAGATATGTTATATTTTGATAACGACGTTACATAAACAAGTCGGTGGTTGGGGTACCCGGCGCAAGCATAAGCTCGGAGGTTAAAAAACTTTAAAACATCTACTTACTTAGTGTCGGTAGACCAACAATTAATAATAAAGGAAATAAATTACCGGTAATAAAATGTTCATTTTGCTAATTATTGTGAATAACTTTTGTGCAAGTTTCACCAGTGTTTGAGTTGAAATACAGAAATAGTATAAATATATTTACCAAACACTTAATTTCTGATGACGATGGTTTATTGAATTTTGATATCAAGGTGGCGCAGTGAATACCTATACATCAAATTGGTTGATACAAACTGCTTCATGGTATATTGAACCACAATTTATGTGTCAGTAAATGGAACAAAGATGTCTCTCCACTGTGTGCATTGTGTAATGTTAATGATGATATAAAACATCATTTATATGAATGCAAAACTGTCAAAATTTAACATTTTTGGGAGAGAATAAGATTTTATCTAAAATTTGAGAGAAGGGTAGGACCACTAAGGGGGTATTTTGAAATAGGAATAGAGAAAAATTTTCTCACAAATACTGAAACAACAAAAGGGGCTTGATATAGAACCAAAAAAAATTTGCAGCGTGATTAAAATCAAACCTTCCACTAGCTCCTTAATTGTAACCCACACAATGAAGTTGCAAGGTTGTTCTTGATTTGTCAGTCAGTCCATCAGTCATTCTGACAGTCCTGTTTTATTGTAAGCACAACTCCTCTTAAACAGCTGCACAGAATTTCTTGAAACTTTGTAGGTGTTTAGGACACAATGTGTAGATGTGGACATTACCAGGATATTCTGATTCCATTATTTTTCTGGGAATTTTGGCCCTTTTGAACTTAGAATTTTAGCCATATATTGAATATAGTAATGAACAGTTTCCTCTTAAACCGCTGCACAGAATTTAGTTAAACTTTGTAGGCATTTAGGACACAATGTGTAGATGTGCATATATGTATTACCAGGAAATTCCGATTCCATTATTTTTCTGGGAATTTCGACCATTTTTGAACTTAGAATTTTTGTAGTTGTTAAGACAAAGGAATAGATGTGCATAATTGCAGAAAGTTTTTTGCAAGTCATGCCCATTATCAAATTAGTTTGTGTATTTAATGCATACCTTGCCATTCATTATGTGTAGCTATAATCGTCAATTAATAGGGGAGCATGAGGTATGTGAGCTTGCTCACTTTTTCTTTCATTTTGATGGTCATGTGGAAGTGACAATCAAAATAAAAAGTTCTTGTGAATGGTTGATTTTAAACAGACTGAAAAACTTGTGGGTAAAAGTATGAAGACTTTTTTTTTTTCTTAACTTTTTGAGCAAGATCTACTGAACTAAATTGTCAAGATATTTTGAATTTGATACTGTAATGCTGATTTTTTTTTATCAGAGTTATGGCTATTGTTGCCCAGATGAGCACTGGCCCCTGGGCCTCTTGTTTTGTGTTCCCTACAGAAATTATTTTTATTTACTTTGAATATTTCTATTTTGAAAGGAGAACAATTCTGCTGTTGTAAAAAGGAGAAAGTTTGTAACTTTCTAAGATAATTGCTTGATTTGTATGGGATACTCTTATAGCCAAAAAATTGGATCAAGTAGATCGAATTAAGCGTCTGTCCATCAATGATGAAGTCATCTTAAAAAATGACACTATAAATACACACTTTTAACATTACTGAAGTAATGAGAGTTCGAGTACTGCAGGTAATTACAAATTAAAAGCTTATTAATCAGCTGTAACAGAACTCAGAGAGGAAAAATGTATCTTGTTCTAGTCGTACATCAAATGTCAATAAATAAAAAAGCTACTGGTGCATGGATAAGGCTGCAATCAGATGTGCTAACTCTACTTAGGGATTGTTCTGCTTGAGAAATTGAAGAAATAGATATATATTGTAATTTGTTAGTGAGGTTAAATGGTGAAAGGCTTTAATTGAAGCCAATATTTTATGCAATGGATGATCACAGAATGAGATTTCATTGGTTGAAATAGACCAAAAACATTAAATATGAAAGAATAAATAATGTGGCAATCAACTACAAACAGACTGTAAGCTTAAAGGGTAAGTTATACCTCTACAGATTTCTTGATTCATTTTATAGAATTAGAGCCTGCATTTTAAGGTGGTTTGGGACACCTCCATTTTGTGACATATTATTTATCGAAATAAACAATAAAATCAAGTATGATCTTGCAAATAGTTTCTTTCCCAAAAATGCCATCTAACATCGTAGTGCAGTGGGTTTGAGGATTCACTATGGATCTGTAAGTCATGAGTTTGAATCCCGCTGGGGCTTTTAAAATTCTTACCTTTCCAAAAATTTTTAAAACGTATTTATGGGGTAAATATTGTAAAATTTGAAAATTCTAAATCGGTAAAAGTATTTTATTTATAATGTACTTTAATCCACATGAATATTGATAGATGTCCCATACCACCTTAAAGTAGTGCATGGGCACAATTAAGTTAAGTTGGAGAAATACAGTAAGTTTTATTTCAATCAATCTATGACTTTAAAAGTAGTAGCTGATCACTAGTAACATCATAACTTCTGCTTTTTAAGGCACAAAGTCACAACATGGCGATTTTAATCTTTTGTTAAATTGTATCTATCGAATTGGTTGGATATCTTCATACCTAATTGGATAAAGTATCGGGCTTGTGAATCGCGGATCACAAGTTCGAATCCACTTGGGGCTTTTGTTCATATATATTTGCTGAAAATTTTTTTGAAAATCATAATGTTTATCCAAAATTGCGTATTTTTTTCTTTTATTTGACTTGCAATGTATATACTTGTTATGCACCATGCTATCTTTCATAATCAAGTACCCGGTAATTATCAGTCTGCTGATTTGAGAAATTATTTCAAGGTGTATAGTGAGCCACCTTAATTGATAAAATTTCAGATTTCTGTGCATTTGATTGATTTAATTTCATCCCCCTGTGCTCTAATAATGGCTTATTATTGTGATTTGAATGAGGTTGATATTACAGCTTTCTCAATTAATGAAGTGGTCATAACATCACTTCAGTTGGGCACTATATTGTATATAGTATACTGTATTAATACAGTAAAACACAGTTATAGAAAACAGGCTTATTATAAATTGATGCTTAAAGCAAAGTGATTTTTATTCCCGTGACTTTATAACATGTTGTAAACTTGACGGATATAACGAATTACGCTTATAATGAAGCAAAATCGCCCGTCCCTCGCACTTTGTTATAGGCATGTTTCACTGTATATAGATAAGAAGCTTATCATGTTTTTACTATCATTATTCTATTTATAACAATGATTGGGTTATCTCCGTTATTCAAATTACAATATAAGAGTGATAATGATAATAATACTAAACTATGTGTTTTTATAGGAACAAGTACCTTATAAGTGGAATGAAGTAAAGGAGGAAGTAAAGTCAACATGGGGATGACATTTTTTGCGCTGGAGATGTTGCAGTCAGTGGTTCTGTTTGGGACTCTGGCTGCCGGCTTTTTGGTGCTGCTGTTTCTGATGCTGGATAACTGCAAACATTCCGTGATAACTGTTGTCATAGTAACGACTGGTCTGGTGCATGAGTTGTACTGTGCATCTGTGTTGGGGTACTTCAAGCGTCTGATGCAGATAGAAAGTCTCAGACCAAAGGACGATGGCTGTCGAGATTTCTTTGTCCCAACGCTGATTTCTAATGTCATATTTATTACAATCATAACTACACATGTTGTTCGTGCTGGATCCTTCATAAAGAATAAAAGTACAGCATACAATTTGACTGTTGTGCATGCACTGCTTTCTCTTTCCTTGATAATTTGGCAAAACCCAGAAAAATCTTTACACCAAACGGCCTCGATGAATTTAACATCAGATGTGCAGGTGTACTTCACGGTTTGCAGGAACAATGTGGTCCAGAATGCTTCACATATTTTGATGGAGTACTTATTGTACTATCTTCCTCTTGTGTGCTTGTATGTGTGGATAGCCATGCAGATATCTACAGCTGATGCAGGTATTGTCTTACTACTGTTCAACCTTTCTCAACCCTCAATTAAAATGCTCCAAAAAGCTCCTAAAAAATATCGCTTCCCATCAATTGAAAGCTTTTGATATTTTTGTTATGTTACTGTATTTGTATAATGCAGACTTTAGACATTTGTTATTATTTAAACCATCAAATATTCTATGTGGGCATGATTGTAGCGAGTATTGTGGAAAAAATACATAACTCGAGTTAGCAGGTTATGTAAATTTTTCTGCAGTGATTGCTACCTTCATATGAAACATCAAAGAAGGCATTTTACAGTATATTTACACCTATCCCTAAATTGTTTATTTCAATAATCCTTAAAAAGTGGGTAACAGAACATGAATTATCATTGTTGATTAGCATGTTAAACAGGGGGAATGGCCAATTCTTCCATATACATGTATGTGATATCACCATGGTTACTACAACTACTTAGAAGTCTGAGGTCGTTGTGGAGTTCACACTTTCAAGATAGTTAAAGTTTTTATTAATTACAAAAAATCCATGCATTAGTATAAAAACAAGACACCAACGAATGATGTAAACATTTTTTATTATAGGTAAATTAGAATAAACGTCGAGACTTTAAATTGTCTAAACAATGTATAGGATAGCGGTTTCAATACGTAAAAGGAATGTAAATACATGTATTAATATGCAGAGGAATGATTTAAACTAGATAGATTGTGATACAGTTTTTTTTTATAAAGCCATATGAATAACAAATTTATTTTTTAATTATTAATTCATATCATTCAACTTTCAAGAATAGAAAATTAATTTCTATGTCAGCATTAGTTTCTTCAGATTATTGTGCTAGTATATTAAGACATGGCGCTTTATCATCATGGCAAGCATCAAAGAACCAACTGAACGTTAATTGCACGATCGTCATGAGCACCAGACATGGTATACATATGACGAGTAAATGAATGTCAATCCATTTCTGACCCCCAATCTAGAACTGGTGCTTACTGGTATTTTCTTAGTCTTCAAGAAATAGTGGAGAAAATACTCGGTGGATGTAATTATGATGCATTAAATTGGCATTGATGAAAAAGATAGCATGTATAAATTTTAATAAATTCAGAATTTTATTCAGATATGGATATCTTTCTTGCTAGTCGCTAAGTTAGTATGCATCATGTTTAAAAGGTATCAATATTGTATGACAATAAAACAGTGATAAATATATGATTATAGGAGACAAGGTTACCCTTTTTTGAAAAGCTGAGATTGTCAGCCTGTGGAATATTTCTATTATATGGGACACCTCCATGATGTGACATACTTTCTTTCGAAATAATAAAGCAATAAAATTAACTGTATAGATAATCTTATACATTTTTAATCCTGTTATTGAAGTTGTATAATTGGCGGGTGGGTGGGGGGCTACCAAAAGCATAACCCTTTTATCAGGATATCTCCTACAGTTTTCAAGATGGGAAGTTTTTTGTTTTGCAGATCAATTGTACGTATATCAGAGATGTGCATATTGCTTGGATTTTGGTTTTTGATAATTCATGTGAAAAATACCAGCTGTTGGACTTAGTCATTTTTTCTATCATACATTTTTTAAAGTATAAAGGTGTAGCGCATTAGTCAAAAGTGCCAGCTACTAACTACAAGTCAATTGCACTCTCGTTTGTGTTGACTGTTGGTCTGCATGAAGGTAGTTATATATATGACTTGGCATATCATTTAAAGTGTGACGAGTACTCCACAGAACTGTTTTGTAAATCTGTGAAACACTCCTGGAGGGAGACTGACAACATACAGAAAACCTCATTTGTCATGAACATGGACACAGCGAAATATCGGATAATTAGCAAAGTTTTGTGGAGTCCCCGGCAAAACTCATTCTTAACAAATCATTGTAAAATTTCATGGTTATAACGAACTTGGTTATAATGAATTTTTAGGTCACCTTAGTCACTCAGATGACCTATTGCAATTGGTTTTCATCTGTCGTCGTCCGTCGTTGGGCGTCATGAAATTATGAATTTTTGGATAAAGGGAATTGATTTTGGGCCCCGATTTCATTTAATGCTTCAATAAGCACAAATGGCAGTCATGTGGAAGAAATGCATATAGCAAATTTATAATACTTACAATTATGAATTCGTTTTACGGATATAGCGAATTACGGCTATAACGAAGTCAAAATCCACTAGTCCCTAGGACTTCGCTGTAACCAAGTTTTACTGTACACAGCTGGTTGGCCCAGATTCATAAATTTTACGATTTTCCTAAGAAATGTTGTTTTAAAATTTTCCAAGAATTCTTTTTGAAACATACTCATTTTAAATTTTTTATACTTAATATGTAAATAGATGACTAGTCAAGAGCCAAATAACTAACAGAGTATGAAAAAGCCTACTTCTTTACTGCAGTTCAATTGCCCTAGCAAGTGCATGCCTTTTATGCTGTGGGTTTTTATGGTTATATGATTGTGTATATTTTGATTATCTCTGACTCCACAAGATTTTCATTAATTTTTTTAGTACAGCTATATTTATACAAAGTAATGTCACATGATACATGGTGCTTCCCATGGGTGCTGCATTAAAGAAAATGATATATATCAAAATTTGTAACAATTTCAATTTATATTCGAATAGAGAATAGAAAATTTGATGAAATTGGATAATTAAAATGACATTAATACTCAAAACGTTATACATATGTGATTTCACCACTTCATAAGCAGAAGTCTTGTTTGACGTTTTTATTTCAAAATAAAAAACACAGTTTAAAATTTGAAAAAGCTCCAAACTACACAGTATTTTTAAAGAGGTTTACCATAAACTTTTTTTAACTTGGATAAAAAAATTGGAGAATGTAAAGGTGCGGTCAGATGATGCAATTTTCCATCAGATTTTCTCATCCGATTCGCTTTCGACTAAAATCGTACCGTGTGACAACCAAAGTCGAAAGTTGAAAGCAAAGTCTGAAGTCGATTAGAAATCTGAAGTGTGTCCGATTTTCAATCGACTTTCTGGTGAGAATCGTGACGTCACAATGACTTTTTTCCCGTACAACAAAAATATTGAATAGGTTTTGTTAGTCGAAAATCGATTGTAAAATTGTATCGTGTGACCACCTCAACAATCGACTCCACTCGACTTACCTGAGCAAGTCGATTGAAAATCTGATGGAAAATCGCATTGTGTGACTGCACCTTAACTGTTGATTTTGATTACAATGCGCTGCTCTTCATCTCTATCAAAGAGCATAAAGGCTGCAAATGCAAAAATAGATGCAATGCTTTTTTGCTTTAATACTACAAATCACCAGAAAAGTTATTGAAATTGATGTATTTTCAAAATAAAAGTAAGAGAGTAATCAGTAATGTCTTAAAGGTGGTTCCAATGTCTTGTAAAGGCATACAACTTTCTTATTAAAAAAAAGTAGATAGTCAAAAAACAGTTGATCAAAAGAAAAGTTGAAGCTGCATGTCATCTTATGTCATCACCAATGTCATAAGGCTACGATCATGACTTTTTGTAAAACCCTTGATTTGATTGATTGAAAAGTAAAACAAAAGAAAAGCTGTAAATGTGAGTGTGGTTTTCTTTTGTGTGAACAGTATCCATAATGCATTTGTCAACCCTGAATTGATGAACACTACCTATAAAGAGAAATGGGATACTCTGTATGCAATATTTTGCCAAAAAATAACAAAGTTCAACAGCTGGTATTTTTTTCATAAATTATCAAAAATCAAAATTCAAGTAATATGCATATCTCAGATATATTTACAATTGATCTGCAAAACAACAGCTTCCTATCTTGAAAACTGTAGGAGGAGTTATCCGTTCAATAAGGGTACCCTATATGCAATATAATGTGAAAAAATGACTTAAGTTCAACAGCTGGTATTTTTTTCATAAATTATCAAAAACCAAAATCCAAGTAATCTGCATGTCTCTGATATATAGTACAATTGATTTGTCAAACAACAACTTCCTATCTTGAAAACTGTAGAAGGAGTTATCCGTACAATAGGGGTACCCTTTTGGCAATCGCCCACTTACCCACCCGCCATTTTCACCATTTCAATAACCGGATTTTTCCTTTGGAAAACCCGGTTAAAAATTCTCCAAATAACTAAATATGCACAAAAAGAGTAATGATTTATTCAATGAAAAAAAAATTACAGTTAAGATAACGGCTAATTCTTTCTAAAGAATTATGAATTTTAAACAAAACATCAAAAATCCAGAAATGTTGCTGTCATGAGGGGGCTATCCTTACCCCACGTTCAATATGATATGTTATCTTTAGAAGTTATTATGCTTTTGCATTGAAATTTTCAGATATGAATCAAAATATGTAGATATTTCAAATAACAAGTTTTCGTTGCTTTACGCTATTTTGTACATTGATTAAATCTCATTTGTGACATTACTTTTGGATCAACCCTCATATATATTGCACATATTTTTTCAAACGTTGCAGAAAAGAAAAATGAATTCTGAACCCAAATTTTAAATTGATTATTTGATTATTACATGTATCATTATAATCATTAAATATTTCTTTTGTTCAACTGTTATCCGATATGGATACTGGTATTATTATTAAAAATTGTTATCATTGTAATTTGTCTTTTGTAAAAGAAATTTTTAAAAAATCTAATAAAGCAACATTTTCTTAAAGATGTTTGATCCAATTTTATTAACTGGGTCGGGTTTTCCAAAGGAAAAATCCATCACTGAAATAGTGAAAATGGCGGCGGTCGAGCAGCTGCTGAAAGGGTACCCCTATTGTACAGATAACTCCTCCTACAGTTTTCTAGATAGGAAGATGTTGTTTTGCAGATCAATTGTACCTACCCCCGGTACATCAGAGATGTGCATATTACTTGGATTTTGATTTTGGTAATTTATGAAAAAAATACCAGCTGTTGAACTTAGTCATTTTTAGCTCACCTGAGCTGAAAGCTCAAGTGAGCTTTTCTGATCAGATTTTGTCTGTCGTCCGTCTGGCTGTCTGTCCATCTGTCTGTCTGTCCGTAAACTGTTCACATTTTCGACATCTTCTCCAGAACCACTGGGCCAATTTCAACCAAACTTGGCACATAGCACCCTTAGCCAAAGGGGATTCAAAGTTGTGAAAATTAGGGACCACACCCTTTTACAATGGGAGATAATAAGGAATTATTGAAAATTTTTGTGAAATTTTCAAATATCTTCTTCTCAAGAACCATTTGGCCAGGAAAGCTGAAACTTATGTAGAAGCATCCTCAGCTAGTGTAGATTCAAAATTGTGAAAATCATGACCCCCGGGGGTAGGGTGGGGCCACAATGGGGGTCAAATTTTTACATAGGAATG
>WFKH01009017.1:3934-17847 GCA_016163765.1 Magallana hongkongensis
GGGGGGCAAAAATTTACATAGGAATATAAATAGAAAATTTTTTAAAATATCTTTTTCTAAAAACCACTTGCCTAGAAAAGCTGTAACTTTACTGAAAGCAACCTGAGACAATGTAGATTTAAATTCTTTCAAATCAAAATCTTGAGGAGTAGGGTGGGGCCACATTGGGATTCCAATTTTACAAAGGAAAATATTTTAATTATTCACAAAAAATGAAATGGACGATTCTTGGGCCTCACAAGGGGTTCAGGGTTTGATGTAGGATTAAATTCCATATATAAACAATTGTTTAGGATCTTTTTGAGAACTGCAATGCTCAACAGGTGATATGACTATAAAATCATCCTGTTAGAAAAGGGACTTGATTATAAACATAAGAATATCCAGAGTAAAAAAAATGGACTTTTATTTATACAGGATCAACATGTATTATACTACTTTGTCCAGATAGTTTGTATTATGACTCCGTTAAGCTGATTTTATCATACCTATTGTTGCTCAGGTGAGCAATGTGGCCCATGGGCCTCTTGTTAACATATCATGTGACAACATTTTCCAGTCGAATGTTTTCATCGATCAAGTGAGTAAGGTTATAAAACGTCACACAAGTTTACACCAGGTAAACAATTATTTAAGAGAAGACCAATTAAGTTTTTGACTGTAGCCTTAGCGACATTTGCCACAGAGTTCAAACACTGCGTACTGGCTTCCAGACTACAGTAAAACTCGGTTATAGCGAAGTCCTAGGGACCAATGGAGTTACTTCGTTATATCCGTAATTTGTTATATCCGTATAACAAATTCGTAATAATAACTATATCGAATTCACTGTATGCATGTTTTCTTTCAACAGACTTAAATTTTTGCTAATTGAGGCTTAAAAAAAGAATACTTTATTTTGAAACCTTTAATAATCGGATTGTGAATTGAAAAATTTATATGAAAATAAATTCATTCAAACTATTATGTTAAATGGTAGTGCAAACTTTTTTAACTGTAAAGAAATTCGTAATAAAAGTGTTAATTTTCGTTATTATTCACCTTTATGGGACTCAAAATCAGTTCGCTATATCCGTAAATTCGTTATATCCGAATTCGTTATAACCGTATAATTTTGCAAATATTTGTTAAGAATTTTACTGGGGACTTAAAAAAAACTTCGCTATATCAGAGAATTAGCTATATCCGTGTTCGTACTAAACAAGTTTTACTGTATCTGGCAATCCTCTGTCCGTCAATCTTTGTTAACTTTCACATATGAGATAAGAGCTGTGAAAATGAAATGTATCGCATTGGTATATTCATAGAGCTTAGCATCTTAAATAAACACAAAAAATATTCACTTAGATGTGGAAAATGAAAATTACACTTATTTAAGTTTGATTTTTTTTTTCATAAATACCGATACACCAAACATAAAATATTGCAGGTACAGTCATTTCATGCATATCTTTAACAATTTTATGCTATGGTATGCGATTTTAATGATATGCTATGAGATTTCAATGCAATGCTATGACATTTGTATGCTACGCTATGAGAAATTGAAATGAAGGGCTTAATGATATGGTATGCTATGCTATGGTATGCTATGAGATTTGAGCAGAAATGCCTTCATACACAGAAGAGTTCTAAATATTTCGAAGTAAAATGATAAGATGCCAATGCTTACCACTAGTCTGCAATGTGGAAATGTATTCTTTTAAATAAAAGCATTTAAGACCGAGTTAAAACCATGTTGTATGCTATGCTATGGTATGATATGATGAATGAGAATCTATGAGATTGTATGATAAGGTATGAGATTCCAATGCTATGCTATGAGATTTAAATGCTATGCTATGAGATTTCAATGTTTTGCTTTGCTATGGTGTATGTTGTAAAAGATATGCTTGAATTGACTGTAAATGGTAACCACCTTTTACAGTATTTTCATCATATAAACTAGATATGTATTGCATGACCTCTGAGACAAAAGATAAATGAAATAAAATGTTGGCATCCTTTAATTGTGTAGATTCAACTTGTTCAAATTATGATTACACACGTTAAGGTAGGCCCACAATGGGTGCTGATTTTTAAACTAATATACGTCTTAGAAAATGTATGAATTGTTTATCTTTAAAGAGCTAAGACTGTTCACATAAACTGAACTGAACTTTATTTATTTTACAACGATTGATAAACAAGTTCTACAACTTATATTAATATCTCTCGTTGGCACGGATGTTAGTGCGAGGGGGTCATTTGTGTGGGAAGAAGCCGGAGTACCCAGAGAGAACCCACGTGTCCAAGCGGGCGACCGCCATACCCTATCACATACAACCACTGTCGATCACGGGGATCGAACTCGGGTCGCAGCGGTGATAAGTATGTTCACATATGTGCAAATACTGCAGGAAATTATATACCGGTGTTATATATAATTTATATACCGCAATATATTTTCACCCCCACCCCTTTATAAAATATTGAGTCTTACATCAGAAAATTATGGTACTTAACTTTGCTAAATATTAAATTTTATTGTTCTTAATTATTTAAAGTGTTTTAAGTCAAAGTAGTTCGCCATTGTTGCTCAGGTGAGCGATGTGGCCCATGGGCCTCTTGTTATGGGGAATCATTGGAAGTTCTTACTTCACACAAACATTGCTTATGACCTGAGGGTGTGTCATGACCTTGACCCAAGGTCATTTGAGCAAGGTCAAGGTCACTGGCAGGAAAAGTTCAAAATTCGTGTCCGGTCCATATCTTTTTATAGAGAAACATTGGAAGTTCTTACTTCACACAAACATTGCTTATGACCTGAGGGTGTGTCATGACCTTGACCCAAGGTCATTTAGGCAAGATCAAGGTCACTGGCAGGAAAGTACAAAATTTGTGTCCGGTCCATATCTTTTTTATGGAAAAACATTGGAAGTTCTTGCTTCACACAAACATTGCTTATGACCTGAGGATGTGTCATGATCTTCACCCAGGGTTAGTTTTGCAAGTTCAAGGCCATTGTTTAAAAAATGCTTAATTACTCTCTAGGCCCTATCTTGTAATGGAAAATAATTAGAAGCTAAAAATTGACACAAAGATTGCTTGTGACCTGTAAATATATCCTGACTTGAGCTTTGGTCATTTGTGCAAGTTCAAGGTCACTATATGAAAAAGAAGCATCCCTTATTTTCTAATAGAGAAATACTTCAGTTTTGATATTTTCTTAGCGGGGGGTATCATTTGTGAGCTTGCTCACAGTACCTCTAGTTTGATTTGTCTTTTGATATTAAGTTGGATTTATTTGATAAAGTTGTCCTACCAGTTTTATTATACTCATGGGAGATTTGGGGTTACGAAAATATTGATGTTATTGACCGTGTACACCTTAGATTTCTAAAACACATTTTTAATTTAAAAAGTAGTTCCCCGAACTTGTGGTCTATCCTATATATAATGGCACCAGCAAAACGCCATAGATTTTAAATGGCTTGAGAGTATTGTTAATCAAAATATAAAAAAGACCAGTTTATTCAAAAATGGAACTCTGAATTATCTATTTCTAAAGGTGTTATATATCGTATATTCAAAAAACACATTTTTGTTGTGAAAACTAATGTTATTGTCACGAAAATTACGAAATTTATTTGTTAAATATAGACTACAAACCATCACCTCCCAATGGAAACTGGCAGATGGAATAATACATCAAAAGAAGACCGTAAATGTAACTTATGTGAAGATCTTAAATGTAACGTATGTGAAGATCGTAAATGTAACATATGTGAAGCCTGAATAATATTGGCGATGAATTTCATTATGTTTTGGGATGAAGCGCTCTACTATCAATAAGAAAAAAGCTATGTAATGAATACTATCTTAGAAACCCCAGTACTTTAAAATTTAGATTACTTATGTCGACATCAAATCCCCTAACTCTTCAAAAAATATGTAAACTAATAAGCAAAATTTTTGAGCTGGTCGGTTCTCGTAGGTAAACACTAAGGAATGTTACAATTTCTTTAATCCTGCTTTACTATACATGACTACTTTACTTTACCCCTGCGTTACTTCATTTTATATCCTTTTGTAATTATTTTCTCTGTACCTCATGTAACATAATTTATGTCTTGAGTGAAATAAATGAACTTGAACTTGAAGTTAATAAGGGTTGCTGGACCTTAGACCTAAACTTAAAGAGACATGGTGATGCACAAACCCATGATTAACCAAATATCGAATTTTGACACGATTTTTAAGATATTGTAAGTTAATTTAAGTTCTGTACAAAAAAAGTCAATTGTTCATTTCTCACAAAAATATTTATCTGTCAATGTACCCTTGCTTGTTCACCATATTTAAGTAAATTAAAGTTAAATAACATAATTGGACTGCCACTGGGTACTCCATTGGGGTACTACACATATAATTATTTAAGGATGTCATTTTGTGTTGTGTATTGAATACACAATTTATAAGTAACATTTCTTTTTTTATCTTTTTACTTGATATGCAACATGTCTCTCTGGATTTTTTGTGTTTTTACCCCCAAAATGTTCAAGTTTTTGTTGAAAAAAGATTGTAGGATACGAGGTTGTTTGGAAATTATTGAGACAACACAAATATTTCCCTTTCTAAGTGACGAATTTTGGTGAAAATTGGCATGAACTTTAAAGAAACCCCAACAAATAATTAAACCAAGTAAAATTAAAAGATATGTTATATTTTGATAACGACGTTACATAAACAAGTCGGTGGTTGGGGTACCCGGCGCAAGCATAAGCTCGGAGGTTAAAAAACTTTAAAACATCTACTTACTTAGTGTCGGTAGACCAACAATTAATAATAAAGGAAATAAATTACCGGTAATAAAATGTTCATTTTGCTAATTATTGTGAATAACTTTTGTGCAAGTTTCACCAGTGTTTGAGTTGAAATACAGAAATAGTATAAATATATTTACCAAACACTTGATTTCTGATGACGATGGTTTATTGAATTTTGATATCAAGGTGGCGCAGTGAATACCTATACATCAAATTGGTTGATACAAACTGCTTCATGGTATATTGAACAACAATTTATGTGTCAGTAAATGGAACAAAGATGTCTCTCCACTGTGTGCATTGTGTAATGTTAATGATGATATAAAACATCATTTATATGAATGCAAAACTGTCAAAATTTAACATTTTTGGGAGAGAATAAGATTTTATCTAAAATTTGAGAGAAGGGTAGGACCACTAAGGGGGTATTTTGAAATAGGAATAGAGAAAAATTTTCTCACAAATACTGAAACAACAAAAGGGGCTTGATATAGAACCAAAAAAAATTTGCAGCATGATTAAAATCAAACCTTCCACTAGCTCCTTAATTGTAACCCACACAATGAAGTTGCAAGGTTGTTCTTGATTTGTCAGTCAGTCCATCAGTCATTCTGACAGTCCTGTTTTATTGTAAGCACAACTCCTCTTAAACAGCTGCACAGAATTTCTTGAAACTTTGTAGGTGTTTAGGACACAATGTGTAGATGTGGACATTACCAGGATATTCTGATTCCATTATTTTTCTGGGAATTTTGGCCCTTTTGAACTTAGAATTTTAGCCATATATTGAATATAGTAATGAACAGTTTCCTCTTAAACCACTGCACAGAATTTAGTTAAACTTTGTAGGCATTTAGGACACAATGTGTAGATGTGCATATATGTATTACCAGGAAATTCCGATTCCATTATTTTTCTGGGAATTTCGACCCTTCTGAACTTAGAATTTTTGTAGTTGTTAAGACAAAGGAATAGATGTGCATAATTGCAGAACGTTTTTTGCAAGTCATGCCCATTATCAAATTAGTTTGTGTATTTAATGCATACCTTGCCATTCATTATGTGTAGCTATAATCGTCAATTAATAGGGGAGCATGAGGTATGTGAGCTTGCTCACTTTTTCTTTCATTTTGATGGTCATGTGGAAGTGACAATCAAAATAAAAAGTTCTTGTGAATGGTTGATTTTAAACAGACTGAAAAACTTGTGGGTAAAAGTATGAAGACTTTTTTTTTTTCTTAACTTTTTGAGCAAGATCTACTGAACTAAATTGTCAAGATATTTTGAATTTGATACTGTAATGCTGATTTTTTTTTATCAGAGTTATGGCTATTGTTGCCCAGATGAGCACTGGCCCCTGGGCCTCTTGTTTTGTGTTCCCTACAGAAATTATTTTTATTTACTTTGAATATTTCTATTTTGAAAGGAGAACAATTCTGCTGTTGTAAAAAGGAGAAAGTTTGTAACTTTCTAAGATAATTGCTTGATTTGTATGGGATACTCTTATAGCCAAAAAATTGGATCAAGTAGATCGAATTAAGCGTCTGTCCATCAATGATGAAGTCATCTTAAAAAATGACACTATAAATACACACTTTTAACATTACTGAAGTAATGAGAGTTCGAGTACTGCAGGTAATTACAAATTTAAAGCTTATTAATCAGCTGTAACAGAACTCAGAGAGGAAAAATGTATCTTGTTCTAGTCGTACATCAAATGTCAATAAATAAAAAAGCTACTGGTGCATGGATAAGGCTGCAATCAGATGTGCTAACTCTACTTAGGGATTGTTCTGCTTGAGAAATTGAAGAAATAGATATATATTGTAATTTGTTAGTGAGGTTAAATGGTGAAAGGCTTTAATTGAAGCCAATATTTTATGCAATGGATGATCACAGAATGAGATTTCATTGGTTGAAATAGACCAAAAACATTAAATATGAAAGAATAAATAATGTGGCAATCAACTACAAACAGACTGTAAGCTTAAAGGGTAAGTTATACCTCTACAGATTTCTTGATTCATTTTATAGAATTAGAGCCTGCATTTTAAGGTGGTTTGGGACACCTCCATTTTGTGACGTATTATTTATCGAAATAAACAATAAAATCAAGTATGATCTTGCAAATAGTTTCTTTCCCAAAAATGCCATCTAACATCGTAGTGCAGTGGGTTTGAGGATTCACTATGGATCTGTAAGTCATGAGTTTGAATCCCGCTGGGGCTTTTAAAATTCTTACCTTTCCAAAAATTTTTAAAACGTATTTATGGGGTAAATATTGTAAAATTTGAAAATTCTAAATCGGTAAAAGTATTTTATTTATAATGTACTTTAATCCACATGAATATTGATAGATGTCCCATACCACCTTAAAGTAGTGCATGGGCACAATTAAGTTAAGTTGGAGAAATACAGTAAGTTTTATTTCAATCAATCTATGACTTTAAAAGTAGTAGCTGATCACTAGTAACATCATAACTTCTGCTTTTTAAGGCACAAAGTCACAACATGGCGATTTTAATCTTTTGTTAAATTGTATCTATCGAATTGGTTGGATATCTTCATACCTAATTGGATAAAGTATCGGGCTTGTGAATCGCGGATCACAAGTTCGAATCCACTTGGGGCTTTTGTTCATATATATTTGCTGAAAATTTTTTTGAAAATCATAATGTTTATCCAAAATTGCGTATTTTTTTCTTTTATTTGACTTGCAATGTATATACTTGTTATGCACCATGCTATCTTTCATAATCAAGTACCCGGTAATTATCAGTCTGCTGATTTGAGAAATTATTTCAAGGTGTATAGTGAGCCACCTTAATTGATAAAATTTCAGATTTCTGTGCATTTGATTGATTTAATTTCATCCCCCTGTGCTCTAATAATGGCTTATTATTGTGATTTGAATGAGGTTGATATTACAGCTTTCTCAATTAATGAAGTGGTCATAACATCACTTCAGTTGGGCACTATATTGTATATAGTATACTGTATTAATACAGTAAAACACAGTTATAGAAAACAGGCTTATTATAAATTGATGCTTAAAGCAAAGTGATTTTTATTCCCGTGACTTTATAACATGTTGTAAACTTGACGGATATAACGAATTACGCTTATAATGAAGCAAAATCGCCCGTCCCTCGCACTTTGTTATAGGCATGTTTCACTGTATATAGATAAGAAGCTTATCATGTTTTTACTATCATTATTCTATTTATAACAATGATTGGGTTATCTCCGTTATTCAAATTACAATATAAGAGTGATAATGATAATAATACTAAACTATGTGTTTTTATAGGAACAAGTACCTTATAAGTGGAATGAAGTAAAGGAGGAAGTAAAGTCAACATGGGGATGACATTTTTTGCGCTGGAGATGTTGCAGTCAGTGGTTCTGTTTGGGACTCTGGCTGCCGGCTTTTTGGTGCTGCTGTTTCTGATGCTGGATAACTGCAAACATTCCGTGATAACTGTTGTCATAGTAACGACTGGTCTGGTGCATGAGTTGTACTGTGCATCTGTGTTGGGGTACTTCAAGCGTCTGATGCAGATAGAAAGTCTCAGACCAAAGGACGATGGCTGTCGAGATTTCTTTGTCCCAACGCTGATTTCTAATGTCATATTTATTACAATCATAACTACACATGTTGTTCGTGCTGGATCCTTCATAAAGAATAAAAGTACAGCATACAATTTGACTGTTGTGCATGCACTGCTTTCTCTTTCCTTGATAATTTGGCAAAACCCAGAAAAATCTTTACACCAAACGGCCTCGATGAATTTAACATCAGATGTGCAGGTGTACTTCACGGTTTGCAGGAACAATGTGGTCCAGAATGCTTCACATATTTTGATGGAGTACTTATTGTACTATCTTCCTCTTGTGTGCTTGTATGTGTGGATAGCCATGCAGATATCTACAGCTGATGCAGGTATTGTCTTACTACTGTTCAACCTTTCTCAACCCTCAATTAAAATGCTCCAAAAAGCTCCTAAAAAATATCGCTTCCCATCAATTGAAAGCTTTTGATATTTTTGTTATGTTACTGTATTTGTATAATGCAGACTTTAGACATTTGTTATTATTTAAACCATCAAATATTCTATGTGGGCATGATTGTAGCGAGTATTGTGGAAAAAATACATAACTCGAGTTAGCAGGTTATGTAAATTTTTCTGCAGTGATTGCTACCTTCATATGAAACATCAAAGAAGGCATTTTACAGTATATTTACACCTATCCCTAAATTGTTTATTTCAATAATCCTTAAAAAGTGGGTAACAGAACATGAATTATCATTGTTGATTAGCATGTTAAACAGGGGGAATGGCCAATTCTTCCATATACATGTATGTGATATCACCATGGTTACTACAACTACTTAGAAGTCTGAGGTCGTTGTGGAGTTCACACTTTCAAGATAGTTAAAGTTTTTATTAATTACAAAAAATCCATGCATTAGTATAAAAACAAGACACCAACGAATGATGTAAACATTTTTTATTATAGGTAAATTAGAATAAACGTCGAGACTTTAAATTGTCTAAACAATGTATAGGATAGCGGTTTCAATACGTAAAAGGAATGTAAATACATGTATTAATATGCAGAGGAATGATTTAAACTAGATAGATTGTGATACAGTTTTTTTTTATAAAGCCATATGAATAACAAATTTATTTTTTAATTATTAATTCATATCATTCAACTTTCAAGAATAGAAAATTAATTTCTATGTCAGCATTAGTTTCTTCAGATTATTGTGCTAGTATATTAAGACATGGCGCTTTATCATCATGGCAAGCATCAAAGAACCAACTGAACGTTAATTGCACGATCGTCATGAGCACCAGACATGGTATACATATGACGAGTAAATGAATGTCAATCCATTTCTGACCCCCAATCTAGAACTGGTGCTTACTGGTATTTTCTTAGTCTTCAAGAAATAGTGGAGAAAATACTCGGTGGATGTAATTATGATGCATTAAATTGGCATTGATGAAAAAGATAGCATGTATAAATTTTAATAAATTCAGAATTTTATTCAGATATGGATATCTTTCTTGCTAGTCGCTAAGTTAGTATGCATCATGTTTAAAAGGTATCAATATTGTATGACAATAAAACAGTGATAAATATATGATTATAGGAGACAAGGTTACCCTTTTTTGAAAAGCTGAGATTGTCAGCCTGTGGAATATTTCTATTATATGGGACACCTCCATGATGTGACATACTTTCTTTCGAAATAATAAAGCAATAAAATTAACTGTATAGATAATCTTATACATTTTTAATCCTGTTATTGAAGTTGTATAATTGGCGGGTGGGTGGGGGGCTACCAAAAGCATAACCCTTTTATCAGGATATCTCCTACAGTTTTCAAGATGGGAAGTTTTTTGTTTTGCAGATCAATTGTACGTATATCAGAGATGTGCATATTGCTTGGATTTTGGTTTTTGATAATTCATGTGAAAAATACCAGCTGTTGGACTTAGTCATTTTTTCTATCATACATTTTTTAAAGTATAAAGGTGTAGCGCATTAGTCAAAAGTGCCAGCTACTAACTACAAGTCAATTGCACTCTCGTTTGTGTTGACTGTTGGTCTGCATGAAGGTAGTTATATATATGACTTGGCATATCATTTAAAGTGTGACGAGTACTCCACAGAACTGTTTTGTAAATCTGTGAAACACTCCTGGAGGGAGACTGACAACATACAGAAAACCTCATTTGTCATGAACATGGACACAGCGAAATATCGGATAATTAGCAAAGTTTTGTGGAGTCCCCGGCAAAACTCATTCTTAACAAATCATTGTAAAATTTCATGGTTATAACGAACTTGGTTATAATGAATTTTTAGGTCACCTTAGTCACTCAGATGACCTATTGCAATTGGTTTTCATCTGTCGTCGTCCGTCGTTGGGCGTCATGAAATTATGAATTTTTGGATAAAGGGAATTGATTTTGGGCCCCGATTTCATTTAATGCTTCAATAAGCACAAATGGCAGTCATGTGGAAGAAATGCATATAGCAAATTTATAATACTTACAATTATGAATTCGTTTTACGGATATAGCGAATTACGGCTATAACGAAGTCAAAATCCACTAGTCCCTAGGACTTCGCTGTAACCAAGTTTTACTGTACACAGCTGGTTGGCCCAGATTCATAAATTTTACGATTTTCCTAAGAAATGTTGTTTTAAAATTTTCCAAGAATTCTTTTTGAAACATACTCATTTTAAATTTTTTATACTTAATATGTAAATAGATGACTAGTCAAGAGCCAAATAACTAACAGAGTATGAAAAAGCCTACTTCTTTACTGCAGTTCAATTGCCCTAGCAAGTGCATGCCTTTTATGCTGTGGGTTTTTATGGTTATATGATTGTGTATATTTTGATTATCTCTGACTCCACAAGATTTTCATTAATTTTTTTAGTACAGCTATATTTATACAAAGTAATGTCACATGATGCATGGTGCTTCCCATGGGTGCTGCATTAAAGAAAATGATATATATCAAAATTTGTAACAATTTCAATTTATATTCGAATAGAGAATAGAAAATTTGATGAAATTGGATAATTAAAATGACATTAATACTCAAAACGTTATACATATGTGATTTCACCACTTCATAAGCAGAAGTCTTGTTTGACGTTTTTATTTCAAAATAAAAAACACAGTTTAAAATTTGAAAAAGCTCCAAACTACACAGTATTTTTAAAGAGGTTTACCATAAACTTTTTTTAACTTGGATAAAAAAATTGGAGAATGTAAAGGTGCGGTCAGATGATGCAATTTTCCATCAGATTTTCTCATCCGATTCGCTTTCGACTAAAATCGTACCGTGTGACAACCAAAGTCGAAAGTTGAAAGCAAAGTCTGAAGTCGATTAGAAATCTGAAGTGTGTCCGATTTTCAATCGACTTTCTGGTGAGAATCGTGACGTCACAATGACTTTTTCCCCGTACAACAAAAATATTGAATAGGTTTTGTTAGTCGAAAATCGATTGTAAAATTGTATCGTGTGACCACCTCAACAATCGACTCCACTCGACTTACCTGAGCAAGTCGATTGAAAATCTGATGGAAAATCGCATTGTGTGACTGCACCTTAACTGTTGATTTTGATTACAATGCGCTGCTCTTCATCTCTATCAAAGAGCATAAAGGCTGCAAATGCAAAAATAGATGCAATGCTTTTTTGCTTTAATACTACAAATCACCAGAAAAGTTATTGAAATTGATGTATTTTCAAAATAAAAGTAAGAGAGTAATCAGTAATGTCTTAAAGGTGGTTCCAATGTCTTGTAAAGGCATACAACTTTCTTATTAAAAAAAAGTAGATAGTCAAAAAACAGTTGATCAAAAGAAAAGTTGAAGCTGCATGTCATCTTATGTCATCACCAATGTCATAAGGCTACGATCATGACTTTTTGTAAAACCCTTGATTTGATTGATTGAAAAGTAAAACAAAAGAAAAGCTGTAAATGTGAGTGTGGTTTTCTTTTGTGTGAACAGTATCCATAATGCATTTGTCAACCCTGAATTGATGAACACTACCTATAAAGAGAAATGGGATACTCTGTATGCAATATTTTGCCAAAAAATAACAAAGTTCAACAGCTGGTATTTTTTTCATAAATTATCAAAAATCAAAATTCAAGTAATATGCATATCTCAGATATATTTACAATTGATCTGCAAAACAACAGCTTCCTATCTTGAAAACTGTAGGAGGAGTTATCCGTTCAATAAGGGTACCCTATATGCAATATAATGTGAAAAAATGACTTAAGTTCAACAGCTGGTATTTTTTTCATAAATTATCAAAAACGGCTATTGGTACTTTGCGGAACGGAACGGAACCAGTTAATTATTCAATGAAAAAAAAATTACAGTTAAGATAACGGCTAATTCTTTCTAAAGAATTATGAATTTTAAACAAAACATCAAAAATCCAGAAATGTTGCTGTCATGAGGGGGCTATCCTTACCCCACGTTCAATATGATATGTTATCTTTAGAAGTTATTATGCTTTTGCATTGAAATTTTCAGATATGAATCAAAATATGTAGATATTTCAAATAACAAGTTTTCGTTGCTTTACGCTATTTTGTACATTGATTAAATCTCATTTGTGACATTACTTTTGGATCAACCCTCATATATATTGCACATATTTTTTCAAACGTTGCAGAAAAGAAAAATGAATTCTGAACCCAAATTTTAAATTGATTATTTGATTATTACATGTATCATTATAATCATTAAATATTTCTTTTGTTCAACTGTTATCCGATATGGATACTGGTATTATTATTAAAAATTGTTATCATTGTAATTTGTCTTTTGTAAAAGAAATTTTTAAAAAATCTAATAAAGCAACATTTTCTTAAAGATGTTTGATCCAATTTTATTAACTGGGTCGGGTTTTCCAAAGGAAAAATCCATCACTGAAATAGTGAAAATGGCGGCGGTCGAGCAGCTGCTGAAAGGGTACCCCTATTGTACAGATAACTCCTCCTACAGTTTTCTAGATAGGAAGATGTTGTTTTGCAGATCAATTGTACCTACCCCCGGTACATCAGAGATGTGCATATTACTTGGATTTTGATTTTGGTAATTTATGAAAAAAATACCAGCTGTTGAACTTAGTCATTTTTAGCTCACCTGAGCTGAAAGCTCAAGTGAGCTTTTCTGATCAGATTTTGTCTGTCGTCCGTCTGGCTGTCTGTCCATCTGTCTGTCTGTCCGTAAACTGTTCACATTTTCGACATCTTCTCCAGAACCACTGGGCCAATTTCAACCAAACTTGGCACATAGCACCCTTAGCCAAAGGGGATTCAAAGTTGTGAAAATTAGGGACCACACCCTTTTACAATGGGAGATAATAAGGAATTATTGAAAATTTTTGTGAAATTTTCAAATATCTTCTTCTCAAGAACCATTTGGCCAGGAAAGCTGAAACTTATGTAGAAGCATCCTCAGCTAGTGTAGATTCAAAATTGTGAAAATCATGACCCCCGGGGGTAGGGTGGGGCCACAATGGGGGTCAAATTTTTACATAGGAATG
>WFKH01009085.1:0-19332 GCA_016163765.1 Magallana hongkongensis
ACTTTCCTTACATATTTAGCAATATACCTTAATCAATTGGAGTTTTTTCTCTCGGTTGATTCGATATGTTTAGACATGCTCTACGTATGATCAGTATCTAAAACAAGGCATCATAATAATGAACAAGTTGATAAAACAAGATTTTCAACAACCTCGAGAGAAGTGATCTGTTCGTAAGTTCTATGGTCGATACAACAACCTTTTCAGCAGAATACAATTGTTCGCTAGGTCGAATGCCGACAGACGTTTTTCAAATTTATTGTAAGGCCATTTTTATTCACTGAAATGTGTACAGATTTTTTCGTTTTTCCAATTACAAAAAGTATGCAGGACAGTAAAGGCAACACATTGCTTTCAAACAGCAGTAAAAGCAGGTTGTTTTGCTTTTGTCTAAATTTTTCTGCACGATGAATTTTTATAAACTTGTTTGGGTGTTTTTGTAAAGATATGGGTCACTTTAGCTTGATCGTATCCAAGTTCAGCGGATATGATCTGAGAGAGAGAGAGAAAGAGAGTGCAGGGTTTGACACTTTTTAAATAGAATTTGTAATAAAGGGGTGCGAAATATACACCATAATGTTTTTCTTACTGGTGTTGCACTGGTTTAGTTGTATTGTGCTAAGCAGTACATATCAGTGAGCTGCGTAATCACTATTTCCGTGTACTTGAAGATGGTTTCTATAGATACTTTGAATAATGAAAATGTTCCACGAGGGTCACTGCCATGTAAAAATGACTAAACTGGAATTAGAGATGCGTCATGTTCATACACTACTCTCACTATACGTCGACAAAGGCTACTTTGATGATACCATAGCCGCTTATAAATTCAGCACCCAAAAGTTCTCATTTCCCCGACAGCTATAAGGTATAAACGAGGGGCTTCCCACAGGATTAATATGTAGCCATAGGAACCAAGAGTTAAAGTATTAAAACATGGGCCTCATTAAAGGACTGTTATGTATAAACCGAAAGGGTGAATCAAGGGGAATTAAAAAACAAACACAAATTATTTTAGTTTGTTACAGTCTAATATTATATATATATATATATAGCTCTGCACACGCAGAATGACTATGGGGTTACTTTTTTCAAGGGGGTGGGGGTAGGTTCCCAAAAAAAAATTCCAATTGCATACTTTTTTTCATTACCGAGAATAAAAGAGAGTGTGTAAATCCTGCGAGAAGGCGATCAAAAGCCATTTTTGGTTCACATCAATATTAAAAATGTTAAGGCGGAAAACAACATCAGGGGATAAATATACTCTCTACCACTCCTTTAAATCCTGTATGCATGCATAAATCATATAGCAATTTAACATAGCTAACATAAGTAAATGTCTCTCCTCCTACACTTCTTAAACAAATTTTGAATAATAAAAACAATTATACTTGGCTAATTTGTTTTATTCATTTAAAAGCTTAAAGATTACTTATAATACAAATTTTCTGTGACAACATTTAAACTTGACAATATATGCATGCACACTCCACAATTCAAATTTCTTTTATGTATGATATGATGTCAATGTGTTTATTGTATGACTTCTTAGTTCAATTCCTCTCCTATTTTATAAACACAGTCATCCTGTTCTTTAAATCCAGGTTTTTATTTTCATCATTTTCATCTTTTATATTCCTAGAATGAGTGCGTTGGTAAATTGTCACCATTACGATTGTCATTTATGTAAAACCCTCACCCCTGATATGTGAAAGATTACTTGGACCCCTTCATTTTATTCAGACTGACCTTAGAAGTGCACCTCTCTCTCTCTCACTTCTCTCTCTCTCTCATTAATTATTTATTTATGTAAGTATACAATATTACTATAAAGCTGGTGCAGTTACATTGAAATCATACCATGTAGTGTTGAAATGTTGATGAATAATTTGTTAACATGTAGTATACAAAAATGAAGGTTTATTATTCATATATTTTTTGTAATCATTCTTAAAAATGAAACCATTAATACATTTATACCTGATGATGATTTTTGTAATTGAACTGCCTCATATAAAATAAACATAAGTATTATCAGATTTATGTTTATCTATATAATGAATTATTGTACTTATTATAAGTAATTTAGAGTACTTACATTTTCTACAATTCCTTTTTTCAAATCTGTCTGACACTTAAAATTACTCTGCAAAAAAAAAACAACAAATAATGTGAAGTGACATGCACATTTGCTTAGCCCTACATGTGAAGTAATTAAAGACCTACTTTGCATGGATGGATTAAGTGACAGCTATTATTTAAAAGTTACACATGCACATTCTAAACAAACATACCATATCCGTATAGATTCCTCATTTAGAGAAAACCAGGTGAAGTGACATGCAGTTCAGTTGTTTGTTTATTTTTTTTCATATGAATCCAGATGACAAGATTTCAAACAGTGTTATGCTAGTAATGTTCTGAATGATATAAAAAAAAAAGAACTAATAAGTACTAGAGCCGAGCTCGTTGCAAAACAACGAGGAGGTTTTCCGTTGCAGTTTCGTGTCGAAAAAGGATTGTCAATATGATTATAGTAATGTTTTGAGTGAAATAACACAGGATGAATCTCTGCCATTCAGTCAATTGAAATGTGACTGAATGGTAACTGAGAGATCACTGAATGGCATAGCTATGTCATTCAGTCACCTTTCCAGACCATTCAGTCAGTTAATTGAATGACACAGCTTCATCCTAAGTAAAAAGTGAGTAATAATAATTAATGTGCATGAAAATCTTATATCAATTGGATTAATATAATGTGTTAAAAAATAAACTGTCATAGAACTGTCACAGCAGAAACTTGTTATCATCAACGGATCAACTAGTTTTCAGAAAATGAAATCACCTGTATATAATCATTAAGCTGTACTGTATTGATTTTCTGAAAATCAAATCAGCTGTTTTCATACAGTCTCACTTTGTTTACATACAAATTGAAAAAAAAAATAACTGTAGTCCGTGTAATGTAAAGGTCAATACTAATGCTATAAACTGATTCAATCGTGTGGATTTGTTCGTAATGAAAATGATCAACAATTTAATGGAATGACAATAAACCTATACATGTGCATTTTATAAATGTAAACAATGCAGTCTTTTCTCAAAGTATTGGACGAAACAACACAATTAGTTGATCAGAAAATAATACAATGTATAGAAACACAATAAAATAAAAACTTTATTATGTAGTTCATTACAAATAAACTGTACATCTTTTCTACATATCTGATAAATCATTAAATTATCGCTATCATCGTGAACGCCAGCTACACGTGTTTACATCAAATACAGCGTCTGACGAGCGCTTTTGGGACGCAGATTCACACCCATACGACATACGTGTTTTGGGAATTCATATATTCTCGTTGTTGTATATTTATAGATACACATATGAATGACTCGTGGTTATATGTTTTCATATAAAGTATTAAATCAACATTTTATTTAGCTAAAACTGCTGTTTTCGGTATATTTTCCATATATGGGAATACCTAGACGTCATATCTTAATATCCATTCATCAGCATATCAAAGCGATGGGTATCCTTATATGTACTGTGCACACGGTGGGTGTGATCGGTCAGCAGAGAACGCTCTCTCCTCTGTTGCACCTGACCCTACCTCTAACTTTTGTAGAGGTCCGTGTTTCCTATTCCCCTGTTTTGTATTTTTCCTTTGGACTTTGAACAACTGTCGGTTGTCATCAAATTTCTGTATATCATCATCATGTGCGTGTTTATATGTTTATAAAGTTGAAAAGCGTTAACAAGTGTTATGATTTTTTAAACACACTAAGTATGGTACTTTACAGTCAAAATGACTAATTAAAAATTGATAAGTTAGTAAACAATGTTTATATCAATTTCTTATTGTTACAAGGTTTGATTAAATCAAATCGCTACTTGATATTTATTTCAAAACAGTGTACCTCGCTATTCCATATCATTGCGATGACTAACACAGAATGAATCTCTGCCATTCAGTCAACTGCAATGTGACTGAATGGTAGTGACAGACTGAATGGCACAGCTTCATCCTGTGTAAGCAATTAGTATAAAATACCAGAATGATTTGAACATCAAAATATTTTTATGCGTATAATTAAATGTTTTTATGAATCTATATTTTAGGTGAACTGTGTGCACAATATGAAGGAAATCGTAAGTTTCAAACAACGCTTATATTTACACGCCTGCAATAATTTACACTCGACTTTGTCTCTCAGTTAATTCGATATGCAAGGGCATGCTCTTCGTATGAACAGTTTCTAAGGCGAGGCAAGCTACTTAAAACAAGTTGATAAAACAGGACTATTAACAGTCTCGTTTGAAGTCATCTTTTCGTAGGTTCTATGGTCGATACAACGAACTTGTCAGCAAATACAATCTTCCACTGGGTCGCATGCTGACTGACGATTTTCATACTAATTGTTAGACCATAATTAATCACCTAATTGTCTACGGACTTTTTTCGTTTTTTCCCCGATTACGACAACGAGCACACGGCGGGTGTGACCGGTCAGCAGAGGATGCTCACTCCTCCATGGCACCTGATCCTACCTCTATCTTTCTGGAGGTCTGTGTTGCTCTGCTTTGAATTTGTATTTCGTTTTCTAGATTTTTGAGATGGTTGACGGTTTGCTATTGTCATTTTTTCATTAGATATATATTACCACCCTAGCACGACTTTATTCTTATTTCAGAGGACGAAGCTAAACCCACAGATGTGCTGGTTGGTATTTGTATTCTGTCAACCGTTTTGGGGATTGCCTGTCTGATAGTTGCTGTACTTGTCTTCTTCAAAACTCGTCGTGGAAATAACGATATGAAGGAGGACCAGGATGGTCAATTAGATGAAGAACACATGACGCAACATTATGTTTATGTACAAGATATCGGTGAAGATAGTGACGTCAGAGTACAATATATTGACGTAGAAATGGATTACACAGTTATGCATAGTCGTTCTGAGCAGGAACCGCCTTACGAGGAGTTGAACTCAATTTAAATAGGTGAACAAAATCAACGTTTGGTCGATGCTTTGTAATAAAATTTAATTCAGAGCAACAATTTATGAGTAACCCTCTAAACATTTGTTTACTAGTAACATTGTATCGTCTCCTTAAAAATCTTTTTTATGCATGTTTTCCATAATCCACTCTTAAAATATTTTAATTGCGTAAAATTATCTTTACATTTCCCGAAATCTAGAACAGAATTCCAAGAGTCATGCTTATTAAAATCTAAGAAATCTTAAGTAAATGTAAATATTTTTTTCTTCTATTAACAAACTTCATTAACATTGTTGTGTTTTATGTATTTTTTTAAAAAAAATATTTGTTTTCAATGGTTAGTGTTTTTAACAGATATAGTTGTTCATAAAGCAATACGAAGTCATTTTTTAAATGAATAAACATACATTTTGAACAAAAGGAATAATTCGGGAGTGTTGATAAAAAATCTGTTAATAAGAGACAATAGCTACATTCAATTAATCACCTTTATATAAAACAAACAAATAACTCCTCCTAATTTGGTTTTGTTTCGCTTTTTAATTGTTTGCACTACTTTAAAAAATTCCACTGAACTAGATACGATCTCGTTACGAGTAACGAATAGGTCTTCCGTGCGATTTCTTTTTTAAATGATTCCATGAAATATTGATACAACTTCTGAATGACCCCCCCCCCCCCCCTACACACACACTTTCAGATAATGTATAAAAATCCCTAATTATGAATCAATGCGCTTGGCATGGTTTTAAGTTTTTTGTAATAGACTTTACGAGTCTCTTGGACCATAATTAAAGGGGTCAGCCACTTTTTTGATTCTTTAGAAACTTTTAATATTTTACACCATTTCTAATATATGTCTTAACAAAATATCAACTGATACAAAAGATACAGACCAAAAGGTATGAAAAATTTGATTGAAAATTTGTACCCAATTTTTGTGCCAAGACGAGTTCCAATAATTTGCGCCACTGGCGCAAAATAACATAATAGTGCACAACTTCAAACTATAGTCTACCTATCCTGATGATTTCATAGTTATATCTCAGATAGTCTCTGATTTATGATTTGCTCTGCACAAAATTAGTCTTAAAAAATACAAAATCGGCCGTAAATCGGGTCGGAAGTGACCATTTTAAAATTTCAAAAAACGTGTAGAATCATGACAGTGCTAAAATTAACAAAATCAGTCCAATAGTTTTCTAGAAATGCACAAAATGTGTGGAAAAAAAATAAGAAGAAGAAACAGTATGAAAACAAACATCTTCGCTAGCCAAGAATTTTCGGTCCACTCTGCTCCCCATAAACCCTTGGCAAATTTCATTACGAAAACTCGGTGACAAGCTCCGTTTAATGATGCTGCAGCTGCGAGTAGCTGATCCAATCGCAGCGTTGTAAACATTCGCTTATAAATAAACTTTTAAAAGAAACACACGTGTGATCTTTGGTAAAACATCCGGTGCTTTTCACAAGTTGAGGCACAAGTTGTCGAGTACAATATCTCTACAAGGATGGTCTAACCAGATCACTTTGAAAAACGATATATTTTACTGGATTTAACAGAGATTTACAAACTTGGCAAGAATCGTGTGATCGTAGTATGGGAAGTAAACATGGCGAATGAAGAAGTTGCATATCCCGTTAGTATATACATGTACGTCCCTGCTTATGGTTAGAGTTTCAATTGTTCAATGAGCTGTATTTTATTTATTTCTTTGGTCCACAATAATTCCGACAACGATACCTGGTTTTATTGCTTAAATGCATTTATATATAGCGACTTTTTCACTCCCGGTACAGGTCTCTACAAACACTAAGCCCCCTTAGGTAAGGAGGCTTCAAGTTTGTTAAAATGAAGGGACACGCCCTCCTTCAAAGAGAGAGAATTAAGAATTATTAAAAATTTGTTGATATTTTTAAAAATTTTCTTCTCAAAACCCAATTGGCCAGAAAAGCTGTAATATGCATGGAAGCATTCTTAAGAAGTGCAGATTAAAGTTTGTTCAAATAATGATCCTCGAGGGTACGATGGGGCCACAACTGGGGGTTGAATTTTTACATAGGAATATATAGAGAAAAATCTTTTAAAATCTTCTTCTGAAAAAGTAATTGACCAAAGCTGTAACTGGAATGTGTAGAAGGGTCCTGTAAACAGCTCAAGTAATAAAGCTAAAGAAGTGTAGCTTCTTCAAGGAACAGACTGAATATCTTGGTTTCATAATCAATGAACATGGCGTTACACCTGCTCCAAAGAAAGTCGAAGCTATAAGAAAGTTACCTGCGTCCGAGACGTTCGTGGCTTTATTGGTATGTGTAGTTATTACAGGAGATCCATACCAAACTTCTCTAAGATTGCAGAACAACTGATTGACTTAACCAGAAAATATTCAAGGTTTAAATGGACACCATGTTGCCAAAAATCGTTTGACTTTATTAAAGAAAGTTTAACAGTAGTGCTTTTGCTAGCATATTCAGATACTAATAAGCCATACATCTTGTACACCGATGCCAGCGACAATTGTATTGGAGCCAGTCTCACCCAGAGAACAGATGAAGGAGAAGAAAAGCTGATATATTACTTATCCCACAAGCTGAGTAAAACTGAAGAAAAATGGTAAACTATAGAAAAGGAGGCATTTGCAATCCACTACGCCTTTCAGAAGCTGGACCATTATTTACACGGTGTTCAGTTTACTATAAGAACAGACCATAAGCCGCTCAAGTAAATCTTGGAATCTCCAATGCAAAATAAGAAAATTCAACTATGGGCGTTAAGTATTGCAGGGTATAATTGTAAGGTAGAGTACATAGAAGGACGATTCAACTGCTGTGCAGATCTTTTATCCAGATTACCAACAGTTAACCTGGATTCTGAAGAGAAGAGGAAGAGCAGTCAGAGCATGATGAACCAGATGTTAAGGACAATTTCTTTGAAGTGAACGTACTTAACCCAAATGCCTTTTCACCTAAGAGATTGGCCAGATGTGAAGTTAAGCAACACGATGAATTTATCAAACTCTTTATCGATCTACCAGAAGAAATCAACATCAAAGAGAGTCAACAAAACGATGAGCGGATCAAGAAACTGAAAAATCAGCTAAATAAAGGAACCGCAACGGCAACCGAAGAAAAGAAATCTCTCGAAATTGATGGTTCAATGTACTATATTTCAGATGGAGACTCCGAAGGCCCAAGACTTCGCCTGTATGTACCACGTGAGTTAGAACTTTTAGTAGTGCAGCAGTATCATGACGGACTTGGACATATGGGAGTAGATAAAACATATGACGTAATCAGACAAAAGTACTACATACCAAATTTATACAAAAGGTTATATTCCTATGTTGAAGGATGTGTAGTATGCCAAACGAGGTCGACCTCCACTCCAAGAGACAGACATACCACCTTTTCCAATGGCTAAGGTAGGACTGGATCTATCAGGACCATATCCAACATCCTTGTCGGGAAACAAGTACATAATATCTTTTATTGACATTTACTCTGGTTGGCCAGAAGCTTTTCCCGTTCCCGATAAGTCAGCTGACAACATAGTACACATTATCTTAGAAGAAATATATCCAATATATGGCTGTCCTCTTCAATTTATCACAGACAACGGAACAGCAAATGTGAACGAGAAAGTGGAAGAAACCTTAAAAGAATTGAACATCAACCACATGAAAACATCTTTTTATTACAGTCCTCAATGTAATGGTAAAGTAGAAATATTTCATAGAACTCTTCATGATGTGATGGCTAAGAAAATAACAGACAACGCTCAAACATGGGATATTCATCTTAATCAGACGTTGGCAGCCATTCGCTTCCATTCTAACGATTCGTCAAAGTTTTCTACGTATTACCTTATGTACAACAGAGACGTCGTATTACCTCTTGATACGTTAATGAAACCGAGAAGGAGATATGCAGGAGAAGACCAACACAAAGCTTTCATGCTAGTACATCGCAATCTGAAGGAGGCCAAGAAGAAACAGAGAGCTCAGGCCGATAGGAAAGGCAAAGACGAAGATTTTGAAGTAGGTGACTCTGTCTACCTACAGAATAACAGGAAACAAAATAAGTTAGATAAAAAGTGGTTACCATATTATCGAATCATAGAGCAGAAAGGACCAGTTAGTTTCGTAGTGAGAGATCAATTGACTGGATTAACCACCAAATGCCATGCACGACAATTAAGACTGGCAGATATTTCGCACTGGCCCCTTTCACAAACTACTGAAGACGGTGGAAGAACACTAAGAAAAACTAACTATGTGGTGCCACCAGAAGAGAAATCGGTATTGGAAAATGAAGACATGCAACCAGAACCATTAGAAAGAGCTATACAGTCAAAACAATTGGAAAGAGAAGGATCTTCAGACGAAGAGGATATTCCCCTGGCAGAACTTCAAAGACGAATAAGAGCTTAGAAGATTATGGATGATCAGCAGTATAAAAACGAGAGTGATCAGACCGTAGAATCAGAATCGGATGAGACCCCTGAGTCAGAACAATGTGATGAAAATAGTGGTCAAGACTATGAAATACCCTTAGATAACCCAAATGTACACTGAGACGAAGATATGGAAATAGATGAAATAGTCCCTAAAGTAGGTCTAGGCTTCAAACCAATCCCTAAACCGCGTAAACTAATCCCTAAGCCCCGTAAGGAAAATAGCAAACAAAAGTATACTGAAGATTGTTTGGCTATAATAAAGGAGTTAGTTTAAATAATAAACTAAAGAAGTTTTATTATCGTATATGTAGATGTAAATAATCTTGAATAAGCTTAGCTTTGTATATATTGCACGCTTTTAAAAAGGTATGACAGGATGACTCCCCGTGACATTAACACGGATAATGAGATATGCCGACTAGCAAACGCGGACATAGCACCTCGGTTATTTATTTATGCCGAATTAAAGAGATTTAACATATATTATACTCGAAATACATGAGACAGCGACTAAGTAAAGCAACTAAAAGACTGACTAATTTTTCTAAAAATATAAGATTAACTTTTTGGTAAAAACAATCAAACATTGCAATCAACATCTTGAGTATACGACAAGGTTGCTCAGGTTTCCAGGATTTATTATTATTACCGCCATTTTATAATAGAGAAAGTCAAAACATGACCAATTCCTTCCAAAAATTTATCAATGAAATTGATACATGCACCCTTTGGGACCCTCTAAACACCAGACACCCAGAAATTAGCCAAATAAAGATTCCCGACAAACTGAAAGATATTAAAGTGTTCCTTATGAATGCACTTATGGCTGAATTGCCAATAATTAATCTGCAACCCATAAAATGATCATCTTGGGAGGGAAGTCCCTGGTTTTATGTATGTTTAACTTTGGCAGTAATAATAACGATAAGATTTTGTATTAAGAAACGCAAAACTATTAAAAAGTGGGAAGGTATATGCTGTGGTGGTTGCTGGTCAGGTTGTCGAAAAAGTGGTAGTGATGGAGATAAGAAAGGTTCTTCCAATGACACTGTATTTTGTTTTAGGAAACGAGAGAAATGGACATCTAGTGACACCATTGGACTTAAACCAATCTCGAAAAACATTAGGATCCAAGAGAAACCCCAACGGAGCGGAAGACTCGAAAGACTTTCGACCAAACTAGGACAACAATTACTTGGAGAGAAAAAAAATGAAGAATTTATGGGCCAAATGCTACAGACCGGACCCAGAGCTGGCACGTAAATACCTGCAAGAGAAGGCCGCGATGTATACGCAACAGAGGAACGCAGGAGACGCTCTGCGAGAAGTCGCCTCGCCATCCACGCCGACCCTCTATCCACGGGTGCCGATGATGTATGAATAATTAAGCTGCAGCAGTGTAGAAGTTGTGTGTTCCTTATAAAGGAATTGTGAAATTTTGTGAAATTCATTAATGCAAAATGTGTAAAAAGTGCTAAATTTTCTGTATTCGTTCTGAAGAACTAGAGGAAGAAACCGATGGACTCAGAACCTATGAACTAGTAAATGAACTCCACCCCTTAGAAGAAAGAGATATTTTGTGAACTTACAAGCATGCCTTAACGTTTTATATATATATATATGTGACATTAAGCTTAACCATGCTTAGTATTACTTTGATGATGAGTTACAGTTATCTTCAATTACGATTATTTCATCCTGGTCATTATTGTCATATTTATTAATTATTGTTTTCATGATTGTAATGCGATAAAATCAAACTATATGATTTTATGTATACATCCTGGTTATACCCGCACTTTCTAAAGAAAGCTCGGGTATATTGTTGTTATCCTGTTCCGTCCGTCCGTCCGTCAGTCTGTCACGTTTTACTTTCTCAAACTGCTCTTACATCGTATAAACTAGCAATCTGATTCGGAGTGTCATGTTGTTTTGTAAAATGGTTTCAAAAATTCTCTGGTAGTCCTGGGGGTCAGATAATTGGTAAAAAATGACGTTTTTTCACAAAAAACCTTCTTCCTCGAACTCCTCCTACATTTTCAACAATAGACAAATCATCTTTTGGAATATGTCTTGGGGTATCCTATAGATGCGCAATAAGGTTTCGGAAATTTCAATTTTGCCCTGGGGGTCATTTGGTGGCTGAAAAATGACGTGTTTTTTTTTTGTTTTTTTGTTTTTTTACAAAAAATCTGGTTTAAAAAACGTCATTTTTTTTGGCAGTAGCCAAATGATCTTCTAGAATATGATTGGGGGTGTCATTTTGAAGTATGATCAGGTTTCATCACAGAGATCGGTGGGCAACAAAAAATGACGTTGTTTTGCCAAAAAAGTATGGTTCCCGTAACTCCTCTTACAAATTTTGGAGTAGCTACGTCATCCCTTGGGATATGATTGGGGCTGTCCTATAGATGTGCAATAAGGTTTTAAAATTTTAAATTTCATCCAGGAAGTCAAAAAATAGCAAAAAATTGACAGTTATCACTCAAAAAAAAAACTACATCCCAGAACTCCTCTTATGATGTAATTAATAGACACATCATATCTTGTGGTATGATAGAGGCTGTCCTTTAGATGTGCAATAAGGTTTTAAAAATTTAAATTTCATCCAGGGAGTCAAATAATAGCCGAAAACTGACGTTTATGACTCCAAACAAAACCTAGATCCCAGAACTCCTCTATTGACACATGCCACATCTTGGGATATAATAGGGGCTGTCCTATAGATGTGCAATTAGTTTTGAAATATTAAATTTAATCCTGGTAGTCAAATATTAGCAGAAAATTAACATTATCCCATGTGCGGATCTAGAGATGGGGTCAAAGGGGGGAGGGGGTCCAGATCCCTCCTCCAAAAATCAATTTTTTTTAAAATGCATTATAAAATTGCGAAAAATATGCCTTTAAACTCGAATAATTGTCAACCCCCTTCCCCAGAAAAACTCTCTGGATCTGCGCATGTATCCCTCCTTACACTGTAAATAAAATGACTTTTTTTTTTCTTAAAATAAAACAAGAGGTCCTTGGCCACATCGCTCACCTGAACAACAGTTTGTTGTAAATTCTATCTCATAGCATATGCTATTTCTATTTTAAACTTTGAATCTCTCTCTTTAGAATCTACACTAGTTGAGGATGTTTGCGTAGTAAGCTCACAAACTGTAGCAATGTAGTTCTTGAGAACATTTCCCAATATACTTCTATGTTAAACTTTAAACCTCTTCTAGGACCCCAGTGTTGGTCCGGGGTCACGGCCTTACAATCTAGAATTTTCACTATTTGATGGTCCTTGGCATAGTAATTTCACAAACTGTAACATTGTAGTTCTCGAAAAGAAGATTTTTAAACAAGTTTCCTATATATTTCTAGGTTAAACTTTGAACCTCTCTTGGTGCCCCATTATAAAATCGGGGGTAAGGATTTTAACAATTTAGAATCTACAATACCCAATAATGTATTCATAGTAATATCCCATACCGTTGCATTGTAGTTCTTGAGAAGAACATTTTTAAACATTTTTCTATATATGTTAAACTTGGGGCCCCAGTTTTGGTCCGGGGGTCATGATTTTTTACATTTTAGATTCATCACTTTATATACAAGCTTTTTTTAAATATTAGCATTTCTGGTGTAGTGGTTCTTGAGAAGATTTTTAAACATTTTTTCTGCGCATTTCTATGTTAAATTTTAAATCCCGCCTGGGGTCCCAGTTTCGGTCCGGGGTCATGCTTTTTATAATTTATAAACTTCACTATATATACAAGCTTTTGTGTAAATATTGGCATTTCTGGTGCAGTGATGAGAAGAAGATTTTTAAAGACACACACCTATACTCACTGTTTCGCAATTATCTCCCTTTAAAAAATGGTTTAGCCTTTATTTTAACAATTAAGAATCCCCTTCCTATAATGATGCTTTGTACCAAGTTTGGATGAAATTGTCCGAGTGGTTTTTGAGAAGATGTCAAAAATGTAAAAAGTTTACAGACGTACAGCTAGACCGACAGACGGACGTACGGACAACGGGTGATCAGATAAAAACCTTGCATTTATTTGATTTAATTGTCGAATGATCTATTAAATTCAAAATATAATTTGGGGTCTTATAAGATTTTATTAACTGTTAAAAAATGTTTTTAAAAAAATCACATTACACCTTGCATAATTGTCAAATGATCTATTGAAATTTCTTATTTTCAACCTGAGGATCAATAACTAATATAAAAGTTAAAATTAATAACAATAAATGATTAAAATGAAATGTTTATCCTAAACATCCACCCCCCCCCCCCAAATCAAACCTCAGGTTCTAAAGATTCAGAGTCTTCTTACATTCTTACATGTGTACAGTAGCGAATTATAAATCATTTTTTGACTGGTATTTTTCTCTAGATGCTCATTAAAATTTTGGAAATTGCTTTTCAATTTTTAAGATAAACAAAATGTTATATATGTATTTGGGGGCAATTGTAAAGTCTCCTAAACAAAGCAGGTTTATTATTAGGCTAGGAATTAAATTTGTCAAACACGTACTACATATGAATAAGATAAATAAAGACAACGCCTGGGGGTCATGTACTTTATACCATTTGATGCATTATTTAAGGAATAAGGAATCATTTTTTGAGTATTATGCGGTGATAATTTCGGTCGGGGCGTGATCAAATCCAATAAAGCCCGAAGGGCTTTATGATAGATTTGATCACGCCCCGACCGAAATTATCACCTCATAATATTCAAAGAATGATTCCTTATTACTTATATTTATATAATTTTAAGCCATCGTACGATTAAATATTTAAATATAAATAAGCAAACCCCGCTTGTGCCTCAATTTGGCGTAATTTGAAGCTATGGGTTATATAGTACAAAATCGATATGTAGTGTTATCACAGGCAAACACACTGGAAATTGTAAATATAATGGCATTAGAAACAATTGAGAATATATATATATGGTTTAGTGGTGGGGATCTCAACAGTTTTCAAAATAGTTGGTATTTTCCTGTTCCATGGGGTCAGAACAATCCCATATGGTCATGGCCTATATTATATTTGATGCATCATAATACATTAAGATAAAAAGACCCCTTCCTTCATATCATATTTCATATAAACATGGTAAGTCTCTACACTTACACATGTGATACACAAATTTAATAAAAATCTAAGTCTGACAAATGAAAAAATAACTTTTGCAATTAAAATGACGGAAACTGTACGAATGCAATAGGATAGATAATGATGATAAGCATATTTAAATATAAAAAGATCATGACAAAGTATGCTGGCAAAGGGAGATCACTTATTTAGAAAGTGAAAGTAAAACTTATACCTATACCGGTGGCTTATAATATTGTTCTACTACATGTTTTTTGCATACCTATATTTGTCAACATCATAATGATTATCCAATAAGAGCACAATATGAATCCCTTTTGCTGATCATCACAAAAGAAATTTTTATGCATGTTGATTAATCCTTTTCTGCATATGGAAAACACATAACGGTATGTACACCACGTGAAGCCCATCTAACCGAAGAGCTGGGTAAAACTAGTACCCGCTAATGCGACCTGCAGAATGTGTTAAGTACGTAACTTCAGACAAAGATCGGTATTTGTAACATGCATGTATTTTTATAATTTATTCTTCAAAACCCGCTGCACTATTTTATTAGGTAAATAACTATATGTAAAGCACACATTTCACTCTTAAGGTGGTACAGGGCACCTGCATTTTGTGATGTACTCCCTATTGAAATAAACAATAAAGTATAAATATAATATTTTTCCCCAAAATAATGTTACCAAACAATGAAGCGCAATGGGTTAGAGCATTAACTATGTGTCTGTATTTAGAGAATTCAAGTCCTGCTGGGGCTTTTCTATTTTTTACTTTAGTTTCAAAAATTTTAAAATCTTATTTTTATGATTTTTTTTTTTTGCCAAATACATGTACTGTAAAATTTTAAAATTCTAAAACATCACCATTTTGATTATAAGGCACTTTTATCCACATAAAGATCAACATATGTCTTATACCACCTTAAATCAGTAATTATCTTCTCTCCTGGCAGTTTTCCATTGAAAATCATTGTGCAATAAAATTATGTCATTTATATTGCACTGTTTTAAATCTTCTTTGTTGCAACTACATGTACAGGCAGGCTTTCGTTGTTATCAAAATATTCTGATGTTTTTTTTATCCCTGAGGAGTGTGTGTGTTGGGGGGGGGGGGGTCAGAGTAATACATGTAATTGTGTTTGCAGGGGGAGGGGGTTGGGGGGATTGGGGTCCGAGGTGTATTTTTGGTAAATTTACTATAACGGTAATATAAATGAATTAGAGGGTCTAGACCCCTCACTCCCACCCCTTCTCTAAATCCGTGCACACAGATGTTGGCACACAGAATCAAATATAAAGCCGGCAACCGTCGAGGAGAGGGGCATAATTTAATTTTGTTTGTAATAATCATATAGACCATGCTTTCCATGACATAAAATGCTAAGATTTTTGATTAACTTAAAATTCACATGCAAAAAGTTCAACCCCAAATTGTACATAAAGGGCCGCTATGTATGGGATGGAATCTCAATTTTTGAAATTGCAATTTTAAAAATTACCGGAAATTGCATGTATCCTTCGTTTTACTAAAACTGGTACAAAACAGTGTTATTAAGGGGCAAACACTTGGTGCGGGTATTACTGTCTAATGACAGCATCTAGTTATAGATTTGTTTTTGTATATGAATGATGTTCCAAGCTGGAGGTGGAAACATGTCACTTGATACTACCTCTTAACGTAGGTGTTCTGACTGGTATGTCGCTAGGAAGTTCATCTGACCAAGGGGATATCAAGGACGCGTTCCCATTCCGGGCGCCAGACATGAGAAATCTCCCTTCGGGACATTTCTTTTGTTTGGGGGACGTATGTAAACAAATAGCCATGCTATGACCTTGAATTGTTACTATTACAAATTGGTCACTATGATACTGATGTATACATAGATACTTCGTAATTAATTGTGGTAATGATAACTAACAGAATGAACTATGTGACTCTTGTAGCACTGCGCAGTATTCCTAAATGATGTTATGCAACCAGGTGCAGAATACGAGCACAATAATATCCAAATTGAGAGTTTATAAGTACGTGTCATATTTGGTGATTCTGTGTCTGCATCGATAGCTCTGGTACTCTATATTGAGTCATGTATCGCATATTCTATATAACCTTTGTAACCTTAAAGCCATGTATGAATGAATGTATTATGAGTAAGTGATGCCTCATCCCCAGATGGGGGACTCCGAGACTCAGGACTCGGAGACTCCAATTCTGCATCCATACTCTTTGATAGGCAGTTCTGACAATTTTGTTACTTTATTTAGAAATAAAATATAACTTTGGAATGTGAACACTAAATGTTCACTCATGATCATCGTAGATGGGCCGAACTAGTCAGAACTGTCCATCATAAGTAAAATGTGATATGTATTCGTGTAAAATTATGTTAAGCAGATCTTTAATTTTTGGACTTAAAATTTTATTTTGGATTTTAAATCAGCTTAGAGGTCTTTGATTCGGTTGCTTTTAATTGATGTAAATTTGATTATACGATCACTCTTATTAATAAACTGTTGGTGAAAGAAGTACTGGACTGTGTAGTTACTGAGCTTGAGTCGCATCTCCAGGAAATAACTAAGGTGGAAGGCTTACATCATCAGGTAGTGTAAATTAAAGTTCAAATTATGATCCCCGGGGGTACCATAGGGCCACAATTGGGGAGGGGGTGGTGGGCAATTTTTTTCATAGGAATAGAAAGAGAAAAATCAGGGGTGCATTTTTACATAGGAATATTAAAAGAAATATATTCTTTTTGAAAATCAATTAAGCAGAAAAGCTGTTACTTGAGTGGAAGCATCCTCAGGTAGTGTAATATATATATATATAGAAAAATCTTTAAAAATCAAATTAAAAAAGATTATACTATAAAAGGGGGGGGGGTCGAAATATTACCAAAAAAATGAATTTGATCATTTTCGAAAATACATAGTATATAGTATTACTATTATGAAATCATATCGACATTTGTTGATTGTGAGTTGTTTAGACTATGGACCTGGATAATTCATGGGTCATAAAGAATATAACGAATTTAATACAGTCACAAATATAGATTTATTCATGAATTATCAGAACTACATAAACACATGCTCTCACGCACGCACCTATCATCAGCATGGCTACTTTCCCGTGCCTAAACCCCGGATGATACTTTCAAAACAATACACACCAAGAACGATAACTCTTACTCACATCATACGCATACACACACACACACAAATAGTTACTTCCCTTAGATCATATAAATATACTACAATACCCCCCTTTGCATAATTTAACTGTTATACTTACAAAATATTAATGATCAAATTTCTCATTTCTTAATAACAATTACTGTCAAATATTTCTGAAAAACATTCACAATTTCTTTTTTTTAACAGTTAATAAAACAGTCACAGTTCACAGTCCATTATAAACAGTTTACAAAGATAGTCACAGTTCACAGTCCATGATACAATTAATTTCACACGGAAACACACGGACATGGCAGCTCACATTTTAAAGTCCTTGAAACGTTGCGGAACTGTCTTTACACGGGTTGACCTTCTCAAGACTGGCTCTGTTGGTTTTCTTGCGATAGGTTCCCTCACTGAAGGCTGACCTTTATCACATGTATCAGCAGATACAATGATCGGTTCACTGAAAGTCTCTGGAATATCTGACACATCACTTTCAGCAGTTTCCGGTTCTTGATATTTTTTCACAAACTCGCTATTCCTCTTCAATGAGACTCCTTCTGGTGATTCAACGACACAGCTGTTTCCAGTTTTCTGTACCAATGTATATGGCTCTGCATGATATGGAGTGTCCATTTTGTCTTTGACTGCTTTCTTCAAAAGGACTGAATCTCCTGGCTCTAAGTCGCAATCCACTGCACCACGTTTCTCATCAACATACAGCTTGTTTCTGTATTTTGAATACACATCCTTATCTCGCATTTCTTCATCAAAACACATTTTCTTGTAGATTCTCTACTTGCGGTAATTTTGTTCTCAGTTTACGGCGGAACATCAACTCTGCAGGTGATACTCCAGTTGTACTGTGTGGAGTTGTTCGATATGCAAACAAGTATTTTCGGATTTCTTTCTTCCAATCCTTAGATTCTGCTTGTGCAATTCTAATCATTTTCATCAACGACCGATTTTGACGTTCAACTTCCCCATTTGCAGCCGGATGTAATGGTGTCACTGCTCTGTGCTTGATACAGTTATCTGTCAAATAATCCTTAAATAACTTGGATTTGAATTGTGGTCCATCATCAGATGTAATTTGATATGGAATTCCGTGTCTACAAAACATTCCCTCTAGAGCATCAATAATTTTCTCACTTGTAATGTCTTTGGTAATTTCAATTTCATAATAACGGCTGAAGTAGTCTACTACAACTAATACATATTGCCCTGATGTTAATGGTCCCAGTAAGTCAATTGCCAATTCTTGCTATGGTCCCGTCGGTAAAGGTGTTGGACTGATTGGCTCTGGTTTTGGATATGCACTAGTAATCTGACATCCATGGCATGATTTCACGTACTTTTCCACTTCTTTGTCCATACCAGGCCACCAAACTTTCGTTCTAAGTTGTTGTTTTGTTCCAACAATGCCCAAATGTCCCTGGTGTGATAACTCAACACACTGTTTTCTCAAACTTCTCGGAATCACAATCCTAGATCCACGTAACACAAGGTATCCAATTGAACAAAATTCATCTCTGAAAGGAAAATATTCAACACAAGATTTT
>WFKH01009086.1:0-19769 GCA_016163765.1 Magallana hongkongensis
ACTTTCCTTACATATTTAGCAATATACCTTAATCAATTGGAGTTTTTGTCTCTCGGTTGATTCGATATGTTTAGACATGCTCTACGTATGATCAGTATCTAAAACAAGGCATCATAATAATGAACAAGTTGATAAAACAAGATTTTCAACAACCTCGAAAGAAGTGATCTGTTCGTAAGTTCTATGGTCGATACAACAACCTTTTCAGCAGAATACAATTGTTCGCTAGGTCGAATGCCGACAGACGTTTTTCAAATTTATTGTAAGGCCATTTTTATTCACTGAAATGTGTACAGATTTTTTCGTTTTTCCAATTACAAAAAGTATGCAGGACAGTAAAGGCAACACATTGCTTTCAAACAGCAGTAAAAGCAGGTTGTTTTGCTTTTGTCTAAATTTTTCTGCACGATGAATTTTTATAAACTTGTTTGGGTGTTTTTGTAAAGATATGGGTCACTTTAGCTTGATCGTATCCAAGTTTGATAGTCACATGACTTTAGTGTCACGTAAGGGTCTTTAGACAAAAAAAAAAGGACAACGCCAAGTTGAGAGAAGAAGTTCAAGTGCAAGGCAAACACAGTTTTGAGTAAGTAATTTGCCAACTTATTCAAAATTATCTATACATCATAGAAACCAATGCTCATTTCATTGTAAAGTTCGCTTTTTATGAAAATTTCTGCAAAACTGCCTTCTTGTTCCGCAAATAGAGTGTTTTGTTTAACATTTCGATTTAAATTACAATGTAAACCTTTTTATTCTCAACAATTAAGCATCCGCGCAGAGGAAATCCAATGTTCAAATTTGGTTAGCAGCTTCACGACACAGATTATAGTAACGGACTGCGTGTTCCCTCTTGAGGTTCCGTATGGAATGACCGACTACTGGTCAAAGTTTCCAAGAAGTCGTTTAACAAAAATGGATATTTAAATTTATTTCAGATAGTACGGATGCGGTTCCGTTTGAATGGCCGACATCTGGTTCAGGCTTCAGAAAAGTCTTTCAACAGAACTTGATATTAATGTAATTTCAAAATACACAATACACATTATCAAGTATTAAACTTTCACAATGAAGATGGTTTCTATAGATACTTTGAATAATGAAAATGTTCCACGAGGGTCACTGCCATGTAAAAATGACTAAACTGGAATTAGAGATGCGTCATGTTCATACACTACTCTCACTATACGTCGACAAAGGCTACTTTAATGATACCATAGCCGCTTATAAATTCAGCACCCAAAAGTTCTCATTTCCCCGACAGCTATAAGGTATAAACGAGGGGCTTCCCACAGGATTAATATGTAGCCATAGGAACCAAGAGTTAAAGTATTAAAACATGGGCCTCATTAAAGGACTGTTATGTATAAACCGAAAGGGTGAATCAAGGGGAATTAAAAAACAAACACAAATTATTTTAGTTTGTTACAGTCTAATATTATATATATATATATATAGCTCTGCACACGCAGAATGACTATGGGGTTACTTTTTTCAAGGGGGTGGGGGTAGGTTCCCAAAAAAAAATTCCAATTGCATACTTTTTTTCATTACCGAGAATAAAAGAGAGTGTGTAAATCCTGCGAGAAGGCGATCAAAAGCCATTTTTGGTTCACATCAATATTAAAAATGTTAAGGCGGAAAACAACATCAGGGGATAAATATACTCTCTACCACTCCTTTAAATCCTGTATGCATGCATAAATCATATAGCAATTTAACATAGCTAACATAAGTAAATGTCTCTCCTCCTACACTTCTTAAACAACTTTTGAATAATAAAAACAATTATACTTGGCTAATTTGTTTTATTCATTTAAAAGCTTAAAGATTAATTATAATACAAATTTTCTGTGACAACATTTAAACTTGACAATATATGCATGCACACTCCACAATTCAAATTTCTTTTATGTATGATATGATGTCAATGTGTTTATTGTATGACTTCTTAGTTCAATTCCTCTCCTATTTTATAAACACAGTCATCCTGTTCTTTAAATCCAGGTTTTTATTTTCATCATTTTCATCTTTTATATTCCTAGAATGAGTGCGTTGGTAAATTGTCACCATTACGATTGTCATTTATGTAAAACCCTCACCCCTGATATGTGAAAGATTACTTGGACCCCTTCATTTTATTCAGACTGACCTTAGAAGTGCACCTCTCTCTCTCTCTCTCACTTCTCTCTCTCTCTCTCTCTCATTAATTATTTATTTATGTAAGTATACAATATTACTATAAAGCTGGTGCAGTTACATTGAAATCATACCATGTAGTGTTGAAATGTTGATGAATAATTTGTTAACATGTAGTATACAAAAATGAAGGTTTATTATTCATATATTTTTTGTAATCATTCTTAAAAATGAAACCATTAATACATTTATACCTGATGATGATTTTTGTAATTGAACTGCCTCATATAAAATAAACATAAGTATTATCAGATTTATGTTTATCTATATAATGAATTATTGTACTTATAATAAGTAATTTAGAGTACTTACATTTTCTACAATTCCTTTTTTCAAATCTGTCTGACACTTAAAATTACTCTGCAAAAAAAAAAAAAACAACAAATAATGTGAAGTGACATGCACATTTGCTTAGCCCTACATGTGAAGTAATTAAAGACCTACTTTGCATGGATGGATTAAGTGACAGCTATTATTTAAAAGTTACACATGCACATTCTAAACAAACATACCATATCCGTATAGATTCCTCATTTAGAGAAAACCAGGTGAAGTGACATGCAGTTCAGTTGTTTGTTTATTTTTTTTCATATGAATCCAGATGACAAGATTTCAAACAGTGTTATGCTAGTAATGTTCTGAATGATATAAAAAAAAGAACTAATAAGTACTAGAGCCGAGCTCGTTGCAAAACAACGAGGAGGTTTTCCGTTGCAGTTTCGTGTCGAAAAAGGATTGTCAATATGAGTATAGTAATGTTTTGAGTGAAATAACACAGGATGAATCTCTGCCATTCAGTCAATTGAAATGTGACTGAATGGTAACTGAGAGATCACTGAATGGCATAGCTATGTCATTCAGTCACCTTTCCAGACCATTCAGTCAGTTAATTGAATAACACAGCTTCATCCTAAGTAAAAAGTGAGTAATAATAATTAATGTGCATGAAAATCTTATATCAATTGGATTAATATAATGTGTTAAAAAATAAACTGTCATAGAACTGTCACAGCAGAAACTTGTTATCATCAACGGATCAACTAGTTTTCAGAAAATGAAATCACCTGTATATAATCATTAAGCTGTACTGTATTGATTTTCTGAAAATCAAATCAGCTGTTTTCATACAGTCTCACTTTGTTTACATACAAATTGAAAAAAAAAAAATAACTGTAGTCCGTGTAATGTAAAGGTCAATACTAATGCTATAAACTGATTCAATCGTGTGGATTTGTTCGTAATGAAAATGATCAACAATTTAATGGAATGACAATAAACCTATACATGTGCATTTTATAAATGTAAACAATGCAGTCTTTTCTCAAAGTATTGGACGAAACAACACAATTAGTTGATCAGAAAATAATACAATGTATAGAAACACAATAAAATAAAAACTTTATTATGTAGTTCATTACAAATAAACTGTACATCTTTTCTACATATCTGATAAATCATTAAATTATCGCTATCATCGTGAACGCCAGCTACACGTGTTTACATCAAATACAGCGTCTGACGAGCGCTTTTGGGACGCAGATTCACACCCATACGACATACGTGTTTTGGGAATTCATATATTCTCGTTGTTGTATATTTATAGATACACATATGAATGACTCGTGGTTATATGTTTTCATATAAAGTATTAAATCAACATTTTATTTAGCTAAAACTGCTGTTTTCGGTATATTTTCCATATATGGAAATACCTAGACGTCATATCTTAATATCCATTCATCAGCATATCAAAGCGATGGGTATCCTTATATGTACTGTGCACACGGTGGGTGTGATCGGTCAGCAGAGAACGCTCTCTCCTCTGTTGCACCTGACCCTACCTCTAACTTTTGTAGAGGTCCGTGTTTCCTATTCCCCTGTTTTGTATTTTTCCTTTGGACTTTGAACAACTGTCGGTTGTCATCAAATTTCTGTATATCATCATCATGTGCGTGTTTATATGTTTATAAAGTTGAAAAGCGTTAACAAGTGTTATGATTTTTTAAACACACTAAGTATGGTACTTTACAGTCAAAATGACTAATTAAAAATTGATAAGTTAGTAAACAATGTTTATATCAATTTCTTATTGTTACAAGGTTTGATTAAATCAAATCGCTACTTGATATTTATTTCAAAACAGTGTACCTCGCTATTCCATATCATTGCGATGACTAACACAGAATGAATCTCTGCCATTCAGTCAACTGCAATGTGACTGAATGGTAGTGACAGACTGAATGGCACAGCTTCATCCTGTGTAAGCAATTAGTATAAAATACCAGAATGATTTGAACATCAAAATATTTTTATGCGTATAATTAAATGTTTTTATGAATCTATATTTTAGGTGAACTGTGTGCACAATATGAAGGAAATAGTAAGTTTCAAACAACGCTTATATTTACACGCCTGCAATAATTTACACTCGACTTTGTCTCTCAGTTAATTCGATATGCAAGGGCATGCTCTTCGTATGAACAGTTTCTAAGGCGAGGCAAGCTACTTAAAACAAGTTGATAAAACAGGACTATTAACAGTCTCGTTTGAAGTCATCTTTTCGTAGGTTCTATGGTCGATACAACGAACTTGTCAGCAAATACAATCTTCCACTGGGTCGCATGCTGACTGACGATTTTCATACTAATTGTTAGACCATAATTAATCACCTAATTGTCTACGGACTTTTTTCGTTTTTTCCCCGATTACGACAACGAGCACACGGCGGGTGTGACCGGTCAGCAGAGGATGCTCACTCCTCCATGGCACCTGATCCTACCTCTATCTTTCTGGAGGTCTGTGTTGCTCTGCTTTGAATTTGTATTTCGTTTTCTAGATTTTTGAGATGGTTGACGGTTTGCTATTGTCATTTTTTCATTAGATATATATTACCACCCTAGCACGACTTTATTCTTATTTCAGAGGACGAAGCTAAACCCACAGATGTGCTGGTTGGTATTTGTATTCTGTCAACCGTTTTGGGGATTGCCTGTCTGATAGTTGCTGTACTTGTCTTCTTCAAAACTCGTCGTGGAAATAACGATATGAAGGAGGACCAGGATGGTCAATTAGATGAAGAACACATGACGCAACATTATGTTTATGTACAAGATATCGGTGAAGATAGTGACGTCAGAGTACAATATATTGACGTAGAAATGGATTACACAGTTATGCATAGTCGTTCTGAGCAGGAACCGCCTTACGAGGAGTTGAACTCAATTTAAATAGGTGAACAAAATCAACGTTTGGTCGATGCTTTGTAATAAAATTTAATTCAGAGCAACAATTTATGAGTAACCCTCTAAACATTTGTTTACTAGTAACATTGTATCGTCTCCTTAAAAATCTTTTTTATGCATGTTTTCCATAATCCACTCTTAAAATATTTTAATTGCGTAAAATTATCTTTACATTTCCCGAAATCTAGAACAGAATTCCAAGAGTCATGCTTATTAAAATCTAAGAAATCTTAAGTAAATGTAAATATTTTTTTCTTCTATTAACAAACTTCATTAACATTGTTGTGTTTTATGTATTTTTTTTAAAAAAATATTTGTTTTCAATGGTTAGTGTTTTTAACAGATATAGTTGTTCATAAAGCAATACGAAGTCATTTTTTAAATGAATAAACATACATTTTGAACAAAAGGAATAATTCGGGAGTGTTGATAAAAAAATCTGTTAATAAGAGACAATAGCTACATTCAATTAATCATCTTTATATAAAACAAACAAATAACTCCTCCTAATTTGGTTTTGTTTCGCTTTTTAATTGTTTGCACTACTTTAAAAAATTCCACTGAACTAGATACGATCTCGTTACGAGTAACGAATAGGTCTTCCGTGCGATTTCTTTTTTAAATGATTCCATGAAATATTGATACAACTTCTGAATGACCCCCCCCCCCCCCCCACACACCCCCTTTCAGATAATGTATAAAAATCCCTAATTATGAATCAATGCGCTTGGCATGGTTTTAAGTTTTTTGTAATAGACTTTACGAGTCTCTTGGACCATAATTAAAGGGGTCAGCCCCTTTTTTGATTCTTTAGAAACTTTTAATATTTTACACCATTTCTAATATATGTCTTAACAAAATATCAACTGATACAAAAGATACAGACCAACACGTATGAAAAATTTGATTGAAAATTTGTACCCAATTTTTGTGCCAAGACGAGTTCCAATAATTTGCGCCACTGGCGCAAAATAACATAATAGTGCACAACTTCAAACTATAGTCTACCTATCCTGATGATTTCATAGTTATATCTCAGATAGTCTCTGATTTATGATTTGCTCTGCACAAAATTAGTCTTAAAAAATACAAAATCGGCCGTAAATCGGGTCGGAAGTGACCATTTTAAAATTTCAAAAAACGTGTAGAATCATGACAGTGCTAAAATTAACAAAATCAGTCCAATAGTTTTCTAGAAATGCACAAAATGTGTGGAAAAAAAATAAGAAGAAGAAACAGTATGAAAACAAACATCTTCGCTAGCCAAGAATTTTCGGTCCACTCTGCTCCCCATAAACCCTTGGCAAATTTCATTACGAAAACTCGGTGACAAGCTCCGTTTAATGATGCTGCAGCTGCGAGTAGCTGATCCAATCGCAGCGTTGTAAACATTCGCTTATAAATAAACTTTTAAAAGAAACACACGTGTGATCTTTGGTAAAACATCCGGTGCTTTTCACAAGTTGAGGCACAAGTTGTCGAGTACAATATCTCTACAAGGATGGTCTAACCAGATCACTTTGAAAAACGATATATTTTACTGGATTTAACAGAGATTTACAAACTTGGCAAGAATCGTGTGATCGTAGTATGGGAAGTAAACATGGCGAATGAAGAAGTTGCATATCCCGTTAGTATATACATGTACGTCCCTGCTTATGGTTAGAGTTTCAATTGTTCAATGAGCTCTATTTTATTTATTTCTTTGGTCCACAATAATTCCGACAACGATACCTGGTTTTATTGCTTAAATGCATTTATATATAGCGACTTTTTCACTCCCGGTACAGGTCTCTACAAACACTAAGCCCCCTTAGGTAAGGGGGCTTCAAGTTTGTTAAAATGAAGGGACACGCCCTCCTTCAAAGAGAGAGAATTAAGAATTATTAAAAATTTGTTGATATTTTTAAAAATTTTCTTCTCAAAACCCAATTGGCCAGAAAAGCTGTAATATGCATGGAAGCATCCTTAAGAAGTGCAGATTAAAGTTTGTTCAAATAATGATCCTCGAGGGTACGATGGGGCCACAACTGGGGGTTGAATTTTTACATAGGAATATATAGAGAAAAATCTTTTAAAATCTTCTTCTTAAAAAGTAATTGACCAAAGCTGTAACTGGAATGTGTAGAAGGGTCCTGTAAACAGCTCAAGTAATAAAGCTAAAGAAGTGTAGCTTCTTCAAGGAACAGACTGAATATCTTGGTTTCATAATCAATGAACATGGCGTTACACCTGCTCCAAAGAAAGTCGAAGCTATAAGAAAGTTACCTGCGTCCGAGACGTTCGTGGCTTTATTGGAATGTGTAGTTATTACAGGAGATTCATACCAAACTTCTCTAAGATTGCAGAACAACTGATTGACTTAACCAGAAAATATTCAAGGTTTAAATGGACACCATGTTGCCAAAAATCGTTTGACTTTATTAAAGAAAGTTTAACATTAGTGCTTTTGCTAGCATATTCAGATACTAATAAGCCATACATCTTGTACACCGATGCCAGCGACAATTGTATTGGAGCCAGTCTCACCCAGAGAACAGATGAAGGAGAAGAAAAGCTGATATATTACTTATCCCACAAGCTGAGTAAAACTGAAGAAAAATGGTAAACTATAGAAAAGGAGGCATTTGCAATCCACTACGCCTTTCAGAAGCTGGACCATTATTTACACGGTGTTCAGTTTACTATAAGAACAGACCATAAGCCGCTCAAGTAAATCTTGAAATCTCCAATGCAAAATAAGAAAATTCAACTATGGGCGTTAAGTATTGCAGGGTATAATTGTAAGGTAGAGTACATAGAAGGACGATTCAACTGCTGTGCAGATCTTTTATCCAGATTACCAACAGTTAACCTGGATTCTGAAGAGAAGAGGAAGAGCAGTCAGAGCATGATGAACCAGATGTTAAGGACAATTTCTTTGAAGTGAACGTACTTAACTCAAATGCCTTTTCACCTAAGAGATTGGCCAGATGTGAAGTTAAGCAACACGATGAATTTATCAAACTCTTTATCGATCTACCAGAAGAAATCAACATCAAAGAGAGTCACCAAAACGATGAGCGGATCAAGAAACTGAAAAATCAGCTAAATAAAGGAACCGCAACGGCAACCGAAGAAAAGAAATCTCTCGAAATTGATGGTTCGATGTACTATATTTCAGATGGAGACTCCGAAGGCCCAAGACTTCGCCTGTATGTACCACGTGAGTTAGAACTTTTAGTAGTGCAGCAGTATCATGACGGACTTGGACATATGGGAGTAGATAAAACATATGACGTAATCAGACAAAAGTACTACATACCAAATTTATACAAAAGGTTATATTCCTATGTTGAAGGATGTGTAGTATGCCAAACGAGGAGCAAAAAGAAAAATCGACCTCCACTCCAAGAGACAGACATACCACCTTTTCCAATGGCTAAGGTAGGACTGGATCTATCAGGACCATATCCAACATCCTTGTCGGGAAACAAGTACATAATATCTTTTATTGACATTTACTCTGGTTGGCCAGAAGCTTTTCCCGTTCCCGATAAGTCAGCTGACAACATAGTACACATTATCTTAGAAGAAATATATCCAATATATGGCTGTCCTCTTCAATTTATCACAGACAACGGAACAGCAAATGTGAACGAGAAAGTGGAAGAAACCTTAAAAGAATTGAACATCAACCACATGAAAACATCTTTTTATTACAGCCCTCAATGTAATGGTAAAGTAGAAATATTTCATAGAACTCTTCATGATGTGATGGCTAAGAAAATAACAGACAACGCTCAAACATGGGATATTCATCTTAATCAGACGTTGGCAGCCATTCGCTTCCATTCTAACGATTCGTCAAAGTTTTCTACGTATTACCTTATGTACAACAGAGACGTCGTATTACCTCTTGATACGTTAATGAAACCGAGAAGGAGATATGCAGGAGAAGACCAACACAAAGCTTTCATGCTAGTACATCGCAATCTGAAGGAGGCCAAGAAGAAACAGAGAGCTCAGGCCGATAGGAAAGGCAAAGACGAAGATTTTGAAGTAGGTGACCCTGTCTACCTACAGAATAACAGGAGACAAAATAAGTTAGATAAAAAGTGATTACCATATTATCGAATCATAGAGCAGAAAGGACCAGTTAGTTTCGTAGTGAGAGATCAATTGACTGGATTAACCACCAAATGCCATGCACGACAATTAAGACTGGCAGATATTTCGCACTGGCCCCTTTCACAAACTACTGAAGACGGTGGAAGAACACTAAGAAAAACTAACTATGTGGTGCCACCAGAAGAGAAATCGGTATTGGAAAATGAAGACATGCAACCAGAACCATTAGAAAGAGCTATACAGTCAAAACAATTGGAAAGAGAAGGATCTTCAGACGAAGAGGATATTCCCCTGGCAGAACTTCAAAGACGAATAAGAGCTTAGAAGATTATGGATGATCAGCAGTATAAAAACGAGAGTGATCAGACCGTAGAATCAGAATCGGATGAGACCCCTGAGTCAGAACAATGTGATGAAAATAGTGGTCAAGACTATGAAATACCCTTAGATAACCCAAATGTACACTGAGACGAAGATATGGAAATAGATGAAATAGTCCCTAAAGTAGGTCTAGGCTTCAAACCAATCCCTAAACCGCGTAAACTAATCCCTAAGCCCCGTAAGGAAAATAGCAAACAAAAGTATACTGAAGATTGTTTGGCTATAATAAAGGAGTTAGTTTAAATAATAAACTAAAGAAGTTTTATTATCGTATATGTAGATGTAAATAATCTTGAATAAGCTTAGCTTTGTATATATTGCACGCTTTTAAAAAGGTATGACAGGATGACTCCCCGTGACATTAACACGGATAATGAGATATGCCGACTAGCAAACGCGGACATAGCACCTCGGTTATTTATTTATGCCGAATTAAAGAGATTTAACATATATTATACTCGAAATACATGAGACAGCGACTAAGTAAAGCAACCAAAAGACTGACTAATTTTTCTAAAAATATAAGATTAACTTTTTGGTAAAAACAATCAAACATTGCAATCAACATCTTGAGTATACGACAAGGTTGCTCAGGTTTCCAGGATTTATTATTATTACCGCCATTTTATAATAGAGAAAGTCAAAACATGACCAATTCCTTCCAAAAATTTATCAATGAAATTGATACATGCACCCTTTGGGACCCTCTAAACACCAGACACCCAGAAATTAGCCAAATAAAGATTCCCGACAAACTGAAAGATATTAAAGTGTTCCTTATGAATGCACTTATGGCTGAATTGCCAATAATTAATCTGCAACCCATACAATGATCATCTTGGGAGGGAAGTCCCTGGTTTTATGTATGTTTAACTTTGGCAGTAACAATAACGATAAGATTTTGTATTAAGAAACGCAAAACTATTAAAAAGTGGGAAGGTATATGCTGTGGTGGTTGCTGGTCAGGTTGTCGAAAAAGTGGTAGTGATGGAGATAAGAAAGGTTCTTCCAATGACACTGTATTTTGTTTTAGGAAACGAGAGAAATGGACATCTAGTGACACCATTGGACTTAAACCAATCTCGAAAAACATTAGGATCCAAGAGAAACCCCAACGGAGCGGAAGACTCGAAAGACTTTCGACCAAACTAGGACAACAATTACTTGGAGAGAAAAAAAATGAAGAATTTATGGGCCAAATGCTACAGACCGGACCCAGAGCTGGCACGTAAATACCTGCAAGAGAAGGCCGCGATGTATACGCAACAGAGGAACGCAGGAGACGCTCTGCGAGAAGTCGCCTCGCCATCCACGCCGACCCTCTATCCACGGGTGCCGATGATGTATGAATAATTAAGCTGCAGCAGTGTAGAAGTTGTGTGTTCCTTATAAAGGAATTGTGAAATTTTGTGAAATTCATTAATGCAAAATGTGTAAAAAGTGCTAAATTTTCTGTATTCGTTCTGAAGAACTAGAGGAAGAAACCGATGGACTCAGAACCTATGAACTAGTAAATGAACTCCACCCCTTAGAAGAAAGAGATATTTTGTGAACTTACAAGCATGCCTTAACGTTTTATATATATATGTGACATTAAGCTTAACCATACTTAGTATTACTTTGATGATGAGTTACAGTTATCTTCAATTACGATTATTTCATCCTGGTCATTATTGTCATATTTATTAATTATTGTTTTCATAATTGTAATGCGATAAAATCAAACTATATGATTTTATGTATACATCCTGGTTATACCCGCACTTTCTAAAGAAAGCTCGGGTATATTGTTGTTATCCTGTTCCGTCCGTCCGTCCGTCAGTCTGTCACGTTTTACTTTCTCAAACTGCTCTTACATCGTATAAACTAGCAATCTGATTCGGAGTGTCATGTTGTTTTGTAAAATGGTTTCAAAAATTCTCTGGTAGTCCTGGGGGTCAGATAATTGGTAAAAAATGACGTTTTTTCACAAAAAACCTTCTTCCTCGAACTCCTCCTACATTTTCAACAATAGACAAATCATCTTTTGGAATATGTCTTGGGGTATCCTATAGATGCGCAATAAGGTTTCGGAAATTTCAATTTTGCCCTGGGGGTCATTTGGTGGCTGAAAAATGACGTGTTTTTTTTTTTTTTTTTTTTTACAAAAAATCTGGTTTAAAAAACGTCATTTTTTTTGGCAGTAGCCAAATGATCTTCTAGAATATGATTGGGGGTGTCATTTTGAAGTATGATCAGGTTTCATCACAGAGATCGGTGGGCAACAAAAAATGACGTTGTTTTGCCAAAAAAGTATGGTTCCCGTAACTCCTCTTACAAATTTTGGAGTAGCTACGTCATCCCTTGGGATATGATTGGGGCTGTCCTATAGATGTGCAATAAGGTTTTAAAAATTTAAATTTCATCCAGGAAGTCAAAAAATAGCAAAAAATTGACAGTTATCACTCAAAAAAAAAACTACATCCCAGAACTCCTCTTATGATGTAATTAATAGACACATCATATCTTGTGGTATGATAGAGGCTGTCCTTTAGATGTGCAATAAGGTTTTAAAAATTTAAATTTCATCCAGGGAGTCAAATAATAGCCGAAAACTGACGTTTATGACTCCAAACAAAACCTAGATCCCAGAACTCCTCTATTGACACATGTCACATCTTGGGATATAATAGGGGCTGTCCTATAGATGTGCAATTAGTTTTGAAATATTAAATTTAATCCTGGTAGTCAAATATTAGCAGAAAATTAACATTATCCCATGTGCGGATCTAGAGATGGGGTCAAAGGGGGGGAGGGGGTCCAGATCCCTCCTCCAAAAATCATTTTTTTTTTTAAATGCATTATAAAATTGCAAAAAATATGCCTTTAAACTCGAATAACTGTCAACCCCCTTCCCCAGAAAAACTCTCTGGATCTGCGCATGTATCCCTCCTTACACTGTAAATAAAATGACTTTTTTTTTTCTTAAAATAAAACAAGAGGTCCTTGGCCACATCGCTCACCTGAACAACAGTTTGTTGTAAATTCTATCTCATAGCATATGCTATTTCTATTTTAAACTTTGAATCTCTCTCTTTAGAATCTACACTAGTTGAGGATGTTTGCGTAGTAATCTCACAAACTGTAGCAATGTAGTTCTTAAGAACATTTCCCAATATACTTCTATGTTAAACTTTGAACCTCTTCTAGGACCCCAGTGTTGGTCCGGGGTCACGGCCTTACAATCTAGAATTTTCACTATTTGATGGTCCTTGGCATAGTAATTTCACAAACTGTAACATTGTAGTTCTCGAAAAGAAGATTTTTAAACAAGTTTCCTATATATTTCTAGGTTAAACTTTGAACCTCTCTTGGTGCCCCATTATAAAATCGGGGGTAAGGATTTTAACAATTTAGAATCTACAATACCCAATAATGTATTCATAGTAATATCCCATACCGTTGCATTGTAGTTCTTGAGAAGAAAATTTTTAAACATTTTTCTATATATGTTAAACTTGGGGCCCCAGTTTTGGTCCGGGGGTCATGATTTTTTACATTTTAGATTCATCACTTTATATACAAGCTTTTTTTAAATATTAGCATTTCTGGTGTAGTGGTTCTTGAGAAGATTTTTAAACATTTTTTCTGCGCATTTCTATGTTAAATTTTAAATCCCGCCTGGGGTCCCAGTTTCGGTCCGGGGTCATGCTTTTTATAATTTATAAACTTCACTATATATACAAGCTTTTGTGTAAATATTGGCATTTCTGGTGCAGTGATGAGAAGAAGATTTTTAAAGAAACACACCTATACTCACTGTTTCGCAATTATCTCCCTTTAAAAAATGGTTTAGCCTTTATTTTAACAATTAAGAATCCCCTTCCTATAATGATGCTTTGTACCAAGTTTGGATGAAATTGTCCGAGTGGTTTTTGAGAAGATGTCAAAAATGTAAAAAGTTTACAGACGTCCAGCTAGACCGACAGACGGACGTACGGACAACGGGTGATCAGATAAAAACCTTGCATTTATTTGATTTAATTGTCGAATGATCTATTAAATTCAAAATATAATTTGGGGTCTTATAAGATTTTATTAACTGTTAAAAAATGTTTTTAAAAAAATCACATTACACCTTGCATAATTGTCAAATGATCTATTGAAATTTCTTATTTTCAACCTGAGGATCAATAACTAATATAAAAGTTAAAATTAATAACAATAAATGATTAAAATGAAATGTTTATCCTAAACATCCACCCCCCCCCCCCAAATCAAACCTCAGGTTCTAAAGATTCAGAGTCTTCTTACATTCTTACATGTGTACAGTAGCGAATTATAAATCATTTTTTGACTGGTATTTTTCTCTAGATGCTCATTAAAATTTTGGAAATTGCTTTTCAATTTTTAAGATAAACAAAATGTTATATATGTATTTGGGGGCAATTGTAAAGTCTCCTAAACAAAGCAGGTTTATTATTAGGCTAGGAATTAAATTTGTCAAACACGTACTACATATGAATAAGATAAATAAAGACAACGCCTGGGGGTCATGTACTTTATACCATTTGATGCATTATTTAAGGAATAAGGAATCATTTTTTGAGTATTATGCGGTGATAATTTCGGTCGGGGCGTGATCAAATCCAATAAAGCCCGAAGGGCTTTATGATAGATTTGATCACGCCCCGACCGAAATTATCACCTCATAATATTCAAAGAATGATTCCTTATTACTTATATTTATATAATTTTAAGCCATCGTACGATTAAATATTTAAATATAAATAAGCAAACCCCGCTTGTGCCTCAATTTGGCGTAATTTGAAGCTATGGGTTATATAGTACAAAATCGATATGTAGTGTTATCACAGGCAAACACACTGGAAATTGTAAATATAATGGCATTAGAAACAATTGAGAATATATATATATATGGTTTAGTGGTGGGGATCTCAACAGTTTTCAAAATAGTTGGTATTTTCCTGTTCCATGGGGTCAGAACAATCCCATGTGGTCATGGCCTATATTATATTTGATGCATCATAATACATTAAGATAAAAAGACCCCTTCCTTCATATCATATTTCATATAAACATGGTAAGTCTCTACACTTACACATGTGATACACAAATTTAATAAAAATCTAAGTCTGACAAATGAAAAAATAACTTTTGCAATTAAAATGACGGAAACTGTACGAATGCAATAGGATAGATAATGATGATAAGCATATTTAAATATAAAAAGATCATGACAAAGTATGCTGGCAAAGGGAGATCACTTATTTAGAAAGTGAAAGTAAAACTTATACCTATACCGGTGGCTTATAATATTGTTCTACTACATGTTTTTTGCATACCTATATTTGTCAACATCATAATGATTATCCAATAAGAGCACAATATGAATCCCTTTTGCTGATCATCACAAAAGAAATTTTTATGCATGTTGATTAATCCTTTTCTGCATATGGAAAACACATAACGGTATGTACACCACGTGAAGCCCATCTAACCGAAGAGCTGGGTAAAACTAGTACCCGCTAATGCGACCTGCAGACTGTGTTAAGTACGTAACTTCAGACAAAGATCGGTATTTGTAACATGCATGTATTTTTATAATTTATTCTTCAAAACCCGCTGCACTATTTTATTAGGTAAATAACTATATGTAAAGCACACATTTCACTCTTAAGGTGGTACAGGGCACCTGCATTTTGTGATGTACTCCCTATTGAAATAAACAATAAAGTATAAATATAATATTTTTCCCCAAAATAATGTTACCAAACAATGAAGCGCAATGGGTTAGAGCATTAACTATGTGTCTGTATTTAGAGAATTCAAGTCCTGCTGGGGCTTTTCTATTTTTTACTTTAGTTTCAAAAATTTTAAAATCTTATTTTTATGATTTTTTTTTTTGGCCAAATACATGTACTGTAAAATTTTAAAATTCTAAAACATCACCATTTTGATTATAAGGCACTTTTATCCACATAAAGATCAACATATGTCTTATACCACCTTAAATCAGTAATTATCTTCTCTCCTGGCAGTTTTCCATTGAAAATCATTGTGCAATAAAATTATGTCATTTATATTGCACTGTTTTAAATCTTCTTTGTTGCAACTACATGTACAGGCAGGCTTTCGTTGTTATCAAAATATTCTGATGTTTTTTTTATCCCTGAGGAGTGTGTGTGTTGGGGGGGGGGGGGTCAGAGTAATACATGTAATTGTGTTTGCAGGGGGAGGGGGTTGGGGGGATTGGGGTCCGAGGTGTATTTTTGGTAAATTTACTATAACGGTAATATAAATGAATTAGAGGGTCTAGACCCCTCACTCCCACCCCTTCTCTAAATCCGTGCACACAGATGTTGGCACACAGAATCAAATATAAAGCCGGCAACCGTCGAGGAGAGGGGCATAATTTAATTTTGTTTGTAATAATCATATACACCATGCTTTCCATGACATAAAATGCTAAGATTTTTGATTAACTTAAAATTCACATGCAAAAAGTTCAACCCCAAATTGTACATAAAGGGCCGCTATGTGTATTATGGGATGGAATCTCAATTTTTGAAATTGCAATTTTTAAAAATTACCGGAAATTGCATGTATCCTTCGTTTTACTAAAACTGGTACAAAACAGTGTTATTAAGGGGCAAACACTTGGTGCGGGTATTACTGTCTAATGACAGCATCTAGTTATAGATTTGTTTTTGTATATGAATGATGTTCCAAGCTGGAGGTGGAAACATGTCACTTGATACTACCTCTTAACGTAGGTGTTCTGACTGGTATGTCGCTAGGAAGTTCATCTGACCAAGGGGATATCAAGGACGCGTTCCCATTCCGGGCGCCAGACATGAGAAATCTCCCTTCGGGACATTTCTTTTGTTTGGGGGACGTATGTAAACAAATAGCCATGCTATGACCTTGAATTGTTACTATTACAAATTGGTCACTATGATACTGATGTATACATAGATACTTCGTAATTAATTGTGGTAATGATAACTAACAGAATGAACTATGTGACTCTTGTAGCACTGCGCAGTATTCCTAAATGATGTTATGCAACCAGGTGCATAATACGAGCACAATAATATCCAAATTGAGAGTTTATAAGTACGTGTCATATTTGGTGATTCTGTGTCTGCATCGATAGCTCTGGTACTCTATATTGAGTCATATATTGCATATTCTATATAACCTTTGTAACCTTAAAGCCATGTATGAATGAATGCATTATGAGTAAGTGATGCCTCATCCCCAGATGGGGGACTCCGAGACTCAGGACTCGGAGACTCCAATTCTGCATCCATACTCTTTGATAGGCAGTTCTGACAATTTTGTTACTTTATTTAGAAATAAAATATAACTTTGGAATGTGAACACTAAATGTTCACTCATGATCATCGTAGATGGGCCGAACTAGTCAGAACTGTCCATCATAAGTAAAATGTGATATGTATTCGTGTAAAATTATGTTAAGCAGATCTTTAATTTTTGGACTTAAAATTTTATTTTGGATTTTAAATCAGCTTAGAGGTCTTTGATTCGGTTGCTTTTAATTGATGTAAATTTGATTATACGATCACTCTTTTTAATAAACTGTTGGTGAAAGAAGTACTGGACTGTGTAGTTACTGAGCTTGAGTCGCATCTCCAGGAAATAACTAAGGTGGAAGGCTTACATCATCAGGTAGTGTAAATTAAAGTTCAAATTATGATCCCCGGGGGTACCATAGGGCCACAATTGGGGAGGGGGTGGTGGGCAATTTTTTTCATAGGAATAGAAAGAGAAAAATCAGGGGTGCATTTTTACATAGGAATATTAAAAGAAATATATTCTTTTTGAAAATCAATTAAGCAGAAAAGCTGTTACTTGAGTGGAAGCATCCTCAGGTAGTGTAATATATATATATATATAGAGAAAAATCTTTAAAAATCAAATTAAAAAAGATTATACTATAAAAGGGGGGGGGGGTCGAAATATTACCAAAAAAATGAATTTGATCATTTTCGAAAATACATAGTATATAGTATTACTATTATGAAATCATATCGACATTTGTTGATTGTGAGTTGTTTAGACTATGGACCTGGATAATTCATGGGTCATAAAGAATATAACGAATTTAATACAGTCACAAATATAGATTTATTCATGAATTATCAGAACTACATAAACACATGCTCTCACGCACGCACCTATCATCAGCATGGCTACTTTCCCGTGCCTAAACCCCGGATGATACTTTCAAAACAATACACACCAAGAACGATAACTCTTACTCACATCATACGCATACACACACACACACAAATAGTTACTTCCCTTAGATCATATAAATATACTACAATACCCCCCTTTGCATAATTTAACTGTTATACTTACAAAATATTAATGATCAAATTTCTCATTTCTTAATAACAATTACTGTCAAATATTTCTGAAAAACATTCACAATTTCTTTTTTTTAACAGTTAATAAAACAGTCACAGTTCACAGTCCATTATAAACAGTTTACAAAGATAGTCACAGTTCACAGTCCATGATACAATTAATTTCACACGGAAACACACGGACATGGCAGCTCACATTTTAAAGTCCTTGAAACGTTGCGGAACTGTCTTTACACGGGTTGACCTTCTCAAGACTGGCTCTGTTGGTTTTCTTGCGATAGGTTCCCTCACTGAAGGCTGACCTTTATCACATGTATCAGCAGATACAATGATCGGTTCACTGAAAGTCTCTGGAATATCTGACACATCACTTTCAGCAGTTTCCGGTTCTTGATATTTTATCACAAACTCACTATTTCTCTTCAATGAGACTCCTTCTGGTGATTCAACGACACAGCTGTTTCCAGTTTTCTGTACCAATGTATATGGCTCTGCATGATATGGAGTGTCCATTTTGTCTTTGACTGCTTTCTTCAAAAGGACTGAATCTCCTGGCTCTAAGTCGCAATCCACTGCACCACGTTTCTCATCAACATACAGCTTGTTTCTGTATTTTGAATACACATCCTTATCTCGCATTTCTTCATCAAACACATTTTCTTGTAGATTCTCTACTTGCGGTAATTTTGTTCTCAGTTTACGGCGGAACATCAACTCTGCAGGTGATACTCCAGTTGTACAGTGTGGAGTTGTTCGATATGCAAACAAGTATTTTCGGATTTCTTTCTTCCAATCCTTAGATTCTGCTTGTGCAATTCTAATCATTTTCATCAACGACCGATTTTGACGTTCAACTTCCCCATTTGCAGCCGGATGTAATGGTGTCACTGCTCTGTGCTTGATACAGTTATCTGTCAAATAATCCTTAAATAACTTGGATTTGAATTGTGGTCCATCATCAGATGTAATTTGATATGGAATTCCGTGTCTACAAAACATTCCCTCTAGAGCATCAATAATTTTCTCACTTGTAATGTCTTTGGTAATTTCAATTTCATAATAACGGCTGAAGTAGTCTACTACAACTAACACATATTGCCCTGATGTTAATGGTCCCAGTAAGTCAATTGCCAATTCTTGCTATGGTCCCGTCGGTAAAGGTGTTGGACTGATTGGCTCTGGTTTTGGATATGCACTAGTAATCTGACATCCATGGCATGATTTCACGTACTTTTCCACTTCTTTGTCCATACCAGGCCACCAAACATTCGTTCTAAGTTGTTGTTTTGTTCCAACAATGCCCAAATGTCCCTGGTGTGATAACTCAACACACTGTTTTCTCAAACTTCTCGGAATCACAATCCTAGATCCACGTAACACAAGGTATCCAATTGAACAAAATTCATCTCTGAAAGGAAAATATTCAACACAAGATTTT
>WFKH01009092.1:0-10200 GCA_016163765.1 Magallana hongkongensis
ATCCCCGCGCACCTGCGGTGTAACGTAGAGGCTTTGCTAATAACTTTTAACACACATTATTTTATTTACTGGACACACTAAAACTTATTTTAAAAAGCTTTTAAGAAATAAATAATGCGTTTCTTTATTTTTTTAATCATTTGTCTCGAGACATGTGAAGCACACGTTCCTCTGTTTGTGTGTATGTGGGCGCAGGGACATCGAAAACAATATTGTTTATAATACGATTGAATTGCGTTTATGATATAATTTTTCATGTTATTTTCTTACATTTTATCTTGTATTGTTAGATTCTTTTAAAATTTTGACCTTTTTACTGATTAATTGCTGAAAAATGACGAAAAGATTGAGTGGCAATAATGGGTACTCGACTTCCTGTAAATCGAAGGTCATGGACAAGAGAAAACGTACCCTATGAAAATCATAAATAATAGTTTTCGTAAATATTCTTGGATGAAACAAAATAAAATATACAATAAACATTTGTATCATTTGTTGCTGTTGTTTTTAAATACAGTCACGTACAGAAATTTTTAAGACAATAATTTTGTTTAATTAGACAATAATTTGTTACATACACATACACGAACATCGCCTGAGCAGTTTAATTAATCGGCAATTAATCCACCATAAACGAAACCGTTAAATAATTAGTTTTTATTGCAATCTAATTTGGAGAACTAAATGATGAGTATCTCAAGAAACGATAGGGAGATCTCGCATAGAGATACTCAAATAGGTAAGGCTAATAAATGGAAAACTTAGAAGAAGTAGACTGATAACACTTTATGACAGGTCATTAATTCGTACTAAAAAAAAAGTTGCTACAATTATTATAAAGATATTATTTATAAAATGAATATATTTCCATATATTTATGCATTGAAATATGCATAAAAGTAGCATTTGAAAACTATTTAATATGTCCAAACCCTTTAAATATATAAAGTATTAAATTCATGCATCTATAAAATTCATACATTTCTGTATATTTATTATGTAAAATAGTATTTAAAAGTATTAAAAACTATTAAGTAGTATATTTATGATTTTCATAGGGTACGTTTTCTCTTGGAGAAAACGTACCCGGGTACGTTACGTTTTCTCCTGGAGAAAACGTACCCTAGAAATTGGGTACGTTTTCTCCTGGGCACGTTTTCTCCTGATACCTGCAGAGATTTGCATTGAAATTTTTACATGACAGCTTACATAAAGAAATGGAGAAAACGTGTGTATTTTTCGGCAATAATGGGTACTCGCATGTTAGAAGAACAAAATCCAGAAGAAATGAAGTCGATTAAGTCTTCAGATAATCCGAAAAGAAACATTCTACTCCTCCAAATGGCTCCAATGTCAATGAAATTATCCAAAATTTACAAAATCCACAGAGGTGCTCTTTAAAGTGGCGTTAATAGAGTAACATCTAGACTGCTGTACTACTATTTTACAGTCTTTGGGATCCTTTAAATTGCTTTTTCAATTTTTCTAGCTTGTTCAAAGGCACCAGGGTATAAATATATGAATTTAAAGATTTGTTTTTATGATGCATATAGACCATATATGGCATATCACATGAATGTTGTTATTATGACACATCGGTTGTTTGCAGTAACACACTTTAATTTTCTTTAGTTTACAGTCAATTACGAAGTTTTTCAAGTCATCAGAAAACCAACAAGGTAACTAATTTAAAGCTATATAAGCTTAGCCTAATTTATGGTGGATCAGTTGAGTAGTAAAACCATGGAATAGTACTCGGAACTCTTAACAAAGCATATTCAGAATATTTATATTAGTGAAATATCTTAACACTTATGCCTAATAATATGGTGCCTGGTGTCTGTTACATGTTAAAGTTGACCATGCTTTAGATTTCTTGCCTTTAATGTCTTGTTCTGAGTTTGACCTTATTTTTCATTTATATACATGTCAAAACTCAAATGATTCATTTACTTCCTTTTTTGAAAAAAAAAGTGTTCGAGTTTTGAATCAACATATGACAAGGGGGATGGGGGTTGGTTTACTTGACTGACCAAAAAAACTGAAATGTTTCATTAAATTTCTTTCGTTTATTTAATATTTAAAAAATTAGATTATAGATCCATTTTGATTTATTTTCCTTAACCAGCCTAAAGAATAAACATTGAGATAGCTAGGAGAGGCCTGCAGATAAACAATTTTGTAAAAGGTGCAGCCAAGGTTGTAAATATAATCTTTTGATTATTTTATTTTCATGTTTTAGATGGAAGAAATTACTGTAGGACTCCACTGCATCAAATACATGTGTTAGTTGTGACTTTTTTATAATAATGATAAGGCCTAACTTGTGATGAAATGCTAAATGCAATTTCTTCAAATCCTGCTTCTTTAATACTTAAATATACCACATTAACACAGATGCTGTCTTCAAATAATTCTAAAAAAGAAGATGTAATACATGTACTACTGGTAGTAGATTTTACATGTAAAAAAAAACTCCAAAAAAACAAAAACCCATGTAAGACTTTGATTTATGTTTAGAGGTTATAATTTACTGTCATTTTCCAGAAAATATTGGTGGAGACCTGAAAGGCATTTCCAGTCATGCTTACAGTGTTAACTCTGTTTTGTTTGATTCTGATTAATCAAACAAAACAGACCAGCTCTTTGCATTATTGATTTGATTTATGTTTAGAGGTTATAATTTACTATCATTTTCCAGAAAATATTGGTGGAGACCTGAAAGGCATTTCCAGTCATGCTTACAGTGTTAACTCTGTTTTGTTTGATTCTGATAAATCAAACAAAACAGACCATCTCTTTGCATTATTGATGTTAATTCTGTATTAATTGGTGTAGCATGAATCCATTCCAACACCAGCAAGGTAGAGGATATAATCCATATAACTCTAGACCTGGTGACTGCAATAGAGAGCAATGTGGTCAGTTCACTAGTGCTAGGAGTCGTCCACTCCTTCAGACACCTCCCCCAGAATTTCGTATGGAACAACCGAGAGGACAAGCACATTATAACATTGGGAACAATTTTCAACAGAGGCTTCCAGTATTTCAGATGCCCAATCTGTGGAATTACCCAGAGAGTCAGTTTGGAAATAGAAGTCCAAATATAGGAAGAGGAGTCAGAAATCAGTTTCCTGTATCAGAGAGAGGCGGGGGTTCACAGACAGGATTTGGATTTCCTATGAGTGGCCAAAATTATTCAGGTGTTCAAGACAGTGTTAGAAATGGAAATTTGGGTGGCTTTGGATTTAATAATGCATTTGGATCTGGGGGGCAATTGAATATTCAAAGAAATGCTGCTGCTAACCTTTTTGCAACTGGGGGAGGCCAGGGGTTTTCACAGAGTTTTCAACATTCCAACCCAGGTTTTTCTCAAAGACAAAGCTCCAATGAAGCATATGCCAGAGTAAATAATCAATTTCACAAAGTAGCAAATCCTCTTCCTTCAAGAGATTCACATTTGAAGAAGTCGCAGAGAACTAAAACTCTTAGATACTTGGATGTTAATTTGAACGACAAAAAAGTCAGTACAGAAGTACATAACATGTCCGAATCCAGTAATCTTCACTTAAGTAATCAAAATGCTGCAAATTCAACCAATCAAAAACAGTTTGATATTGCCAGAAACTCTACAACCAGTAGTGAAAGATTTCTTAGAACTGTAAGCCAAATCCAAGAGAAATCAAATATCTCAGACTGTAATATCACTACCCCTAATATGCCACTTCCCAGGAAAACCATGGAGGCATCAAGTTCCAAGGAATCTGGGATAGTAGGAAACATTGGGGACCAAAGTGCAGTGGACTGTGACAGTATTACGAGGGGTAGATCTGTGGGTCTGAGACAGAATGAAAATGAGTTTATGCAAGGGCTTTCTAATATGAACTTGGCATCTAGCTATGAACAAGGTTAGTACGTGGGCAAATTTTCTGTGTTTTCTCCTCTTTCTGTGAAATGGTGGGTTTTTTTTCTAAATTTTGAAATGGTTTGTAAATTCAACTACACTTTACCATGTTAACACTGATGACTTAAACATGATCTAATTTTTTGATTGATATGTTGTTTTTCTACATCTCTTACTTTTAAAAACTTTTTAAAAAATAAAATGAATAATGGATATTTATTATTTAAGGAGACAGCTAGAGTCTAATTTGTTTGTTGCATAGTTTGTTAAATTAGTAATGTACAATATATGACTTTTTTAAAATTAACTAGGTACCTAATAAATTTCATATATTTTTTGTATTTGACTGAAATGATAATTTTTCTCTATTATTTATTTTAAATTTTGTGGAAAAATTTTAAGCTATTTTATCTGTCTTTGAGTGAATGATTACTGTATATCAGACAAGCTTAAGTAACAGTAAATGCAGGAGTTGGGAAGAAAACGTGTCTAATCTGACCCTGATTCAAACCTGGGTTCTCCAAATTTCAGGTCAGGTGACACTCTTTACAATAACAGTGTTTGATTGCCACATGTAGCACCACAAATACATATATATTTCACCAAATTCATTTCCTCTAGATCTTTCACTGCTATGCTTATCAATGCTTGCTTGTGTATTAATGCAGAAAGCCTGCTTTGTTGTGTATATAATGCTTCCACGTGAATGTGCAGGCGGGTGTGGTCTATATGGATTTTTTGTGGGATGTGATTGAATAATTGTTTATTGCCAAAAGATTGTTGTTCATTGAATAATTATTTGAATGCAAGGATAATTATTGTATGACTATTAATTTCTTCTTTACAGCAAATTTTTATGGAATCATTATCTGTATTAATATATTACCATGATAATATACTAATATATATCCATAAATATTTATCAAATATTATCAAATATAAAATAACAGAAAATATTTGGCCTCAACTCTTGATTGTAATTCAAGTAGCCACCTGAAGCATGAACTTTTGAAACCCCCCCCCCCCCCCCTTTTAACCCCCCCCCCCCCATTTTTTACCTTTTAAAATGCACTACTGGTATATGCACATTTGATGGAGTGAATATAATTTAATTCACCAAGGGGATAAAATGAAGGAGATGAAAAGCAGCTAATTTTGTTAAACTTTTATGAAAATCAATTTTGAATTAAAGATTGAAATTAAGGTTTCTTTATTCATTCAGTTTGTTCTGGTCTGATTGATCCTGTTCATCATTGATGATCACTTGTAAAGTACCTGTATGTGATCTAATGGGATCTTGTACTCCCAAAAGAAAAAATAACTTGTGAAAACATTTTAAGAATGTTTTTCTTTCCTTCTAGAAAATCAGGCAATTTAATTGAAAGTTTTGAGAATACAGGCATTAAGGTGGTATGGGACACCTCCTTAATGTGACATACTTCCTATTGAAATAAAAAGTTTTAATATCAATTAAAAATTAATTTTTTATATTTGTTCTTTCCCATTGTTACCTAACAGCAAAGCGTAATGGGTTAGAGCGTTAACTACGAATCGTGTAAGTCATGAGTACGAATCCTGCAGGGGCTTTTATTTTTTTACTTTTACAAAAAATTTTAAAACATTTTTTTAGTCAAATATTGTAAAATTTGAAAATCCTAAAATGGTGAAAGTATTTGGATTATAATGTACCTTTATCATACCACCTTATGCAAGCTGATTAAAATACATGTGCAGATGTTCACAATAGCGCAAAGCCCAATGGCATAGAGATCTGACAATGACCCATATACGTAAGAATGAAGTTAGATTAACCAATCAGATGGCAAGTTACACTTTTCTGTAAGTGATATTGTGACATCATTTTCAAATAGTGTTATCGCCAACTTCATTACGATTATTGTGATTGGTAACGCGTGGTATTCAATTTGTCTGCACAACCTGGTGTGTTATGGGACCGGCGATATCCAAAAATGAGCATTCATTGCTTACATATAGCTAGTTTTACAACAGAGGATAAATGAGTTAACATGTGATAGTTTAGTCACAATCCAACCTCCATTATTTACTCCCAATTCAAGTTTTAAAATCACATTTTATTGAAATATTTTTAAAACATCAAAACACATTGCTTTTTTGCACTTTGAATTGAATTCATACTTCTTGTAATAAAGATAATTCTGAACAAAATTTTAATACAGGTATAAAGAAGTTGTAAATACATGTATTACTTTATATAACTGAATTCTTATGATTGTATTTGCTCAAAATTTTATGATTAAATGATTATTTTTTTAAACCAATTAAAAAGTCTTATTCATTACAATTTTGAACAAGTCTTTGCCATTTGTAATTGTTTAACAGATTTATTACGTGTGAATTTTATTTTTTTTTCTTTTCAACAGATGTTCACACTAAGGCTACCACCACCACAAACATACTGGAAGGGACTTCAGATCAGAATGATTGTGTGATCGTAAATCCTTCAACATGTAGGGAAACCACTCCTCAGCACACACCTACCCCTACAAAAACAAAAATTCAAACCTCAAGCAAGACAAATAATGGTCAGAAATCTCCCAGTTCATGTCAAGAGGAGTCTAATGTGACTACTAGTCAAGCATCACCTTTCCAGAAATTTGGCAACCCTGAAATTAAAACAAAGGAAACTAGTCCTGCATCACCCTTCCAGAAAATAGGTAACGCTGAGACCAGAACAGATAAAATTTGTGAACCTCAAGGTAACGATAGCCTGTGTGGTTCCTTGCTATCTGGAGAAAGGGAGAAGACTGGACTAAATGCAGCCTTGTTTTCACCAAAGGTATCTCTTCATAAGCAAGCCTCTAGTGGAGGGAGCTGTATGGATCCGGTTAATGATAATGCAAGTTTAGGGCAAGCCATTAGTACTGTAGGAAACTCGGCAAACGACAGGGAAAAGACGGTCTCTAAGAATCCGAGTGATGTCGCCGGTGGTAGATTTAACAAGGGGGATGGAGCTGAGATTCCTAGACAAAGGATACTGAGTGGAGAGAGTCAGCGGTACAGTGCCAAAGGCTGGCTGGCAAGGGTAGAGAAGAAGAGGCACCAGTCAGAGGACACTATGTTCAAAAGGGAAAACAGTTCCCCACTGAAACACAGAGAAAGCACAGACTCTGGCACTGCAAGTCAAGACAGGAAGCAGCACAGTATGCTTAGGTCCCAGTCGGATTCTAGTCAAGAGATCACTCCTGAGTCTGCTCAAACCTATAAGGAGTATAGAGAGGCCAAGCAGAGATTGCTGGAGAAGGAGAAGGAGGAGCAGAGCAGGAGGAGGAGTCAGCAAAAGTTGTCCTCCTCGTCCTCAGAGACGCCGGTTGGAGGTGTCAGGCAAGGCCCTGTACAGAAAACGGCCGAAAGCTATTCCTCAAACGCCAGCAGAGGGGGACAGGCTGGGGATTCCATAGACATGGTGGACTCCAAATTCTGTATTGTGTATGGAGCTGATGTACCCAGTCCTGAAGATGATGGTAAGAAAACAAGTCTAAGGGAACTTTTTAGAAGTGTTTCTAATGAAAAGAAAAAAGACCTATAGTATATAAGTAATAATCTGATTAATTGGAATCATAATGATTTATTTCATGTATTGTACTTATAATTAGTATTTGTTTTGTCCTTGGCCAAACTGAACTCTATTGCAGGTGATAGACACAGTGATCTTGACATAGACTTAGATTTAGATGACTCAGATGATGAACTGCTGGAAGCACCTTCCTTTTTAAAGGATCTGGAAAATGCAATGTAAGTAAAAATACCAAAATATCTCAAGTGAATTATACCAGAAGTCATGAATTGTTTGTAAAAGTGAGAATTTGTTTATCGGTACATAAAATACATATACAACAAACCAACTTTTTTTCGTGACCATTTATCTTTTGATAGTGGCAAACTGGTTCATGGGCAACTAAAATTCCTGACCATGCAAGCCTACGTTAACCATCTGAGATAAATACAAGAGACATAATATTAGCATCTATATTGCTCACACAAACCTTGCAAAATTTTCTCGTACTTGAACAAAACTTTGTTTACAGAACATGTATAATTGATAGAATATATTGTATGATTTTTTTTATTTGCACAGAACACAACCAGTGCCACGCACCCCGCCACCCAAACTCCACTCTGTAAGTCATCAGTACACTGAACTTCTTCTTCTCTGCTATTTACTCTTTCAAGTAAAGCACTCTGGTTTCATAAGTACTCATATCATGGGCATCAATTTTCGTTGATTTAGAAATTTAAAAATTCAGTTTCAAGGTAGCTGACCTTCTTTTGTGGACAATGACCCTTACAGTATCATTTATTGTCGTAGATCATACTTCCATGAACATTTTGATTTCATGTATCAACAATTAAGGTATCCAATCCATAATAGCCCCAGATTCAGTGAATCTGGATGCATAACAGATATGTATGGGCTTAATACTAAGTATACTTGGACATAATTTTCATGTTTAAGTATCAATATGTAAGAGTGGAATGTGTCCTAATTAATGACCTTTTCCTTTTCTTGAAGAGTTGCTCCCCTTTGCTTTTCTAAAAAAATCTACACGGTATAAAATTTATTTTCAATTGTTTTTGTATTCCTAATGATAAAATACATCTTTCCACCGAAGCATTTTTTGATATTCTTAGTATTTACTTTTTTATTTAAAAAAATGTGCTTGTCCCCATAGACCTTAATGCAATCTTCATTAATTAATTACAGCTCAGTTAATAATATTTTTGAAAATTTCTCTCGGTAAATCTTTTTCTACTCTAAATTGCTTTAGATTAATATCAGAGTATTTAATACATGATATATTCAAGGTTAGAAAAATTAGGTCCTAATATGGATCGGATACCTTAAAATCTAGGAAAAATTTGGTCTTCATGAATATTGATGAAACCATAGTTTTAAAAAGTATGCATTGTTCTCTGTTGTTTATTGACATCACACTGAGTTTCCTTTTTCTGTAGTCACCTGCCCCCGGTAGCCCTGTCCCTGGGGCGGTCTCCTCATCTGTGTCCATTCCCTCTACGTCAAGGTTTGCCAAGTTCTCGCTTGACAGCCTTCTGGAGGAACACACTAACAAAGTAAGATGTTTCTTTTATGGCACAATATGCCTGTCTGATAAAATCTACTTGGAAAATAATTAAAGTGGAAGACATAACTGTTATTCTACTGTTTCTCTTTTTTCCTTAATTAGGGTTTTCGTTTTCCACAATGCCTGTCTGATAAGAGCTACTAATTAAGGATAATCAAAGTGCTGAAAGTACAGTTATCTGGGCTCATTTGATGTGTTTTGAAAACGTTTTCATGAAATGGCATTATAACAGACTAAATAGACACATTGAGTCATTAATAACGAATTAACTGAGTTTATAAGCTTATTGATTCATATTTCTATTGATATCGTAATTCGTAATTATAATAAATTGTTGAAGGGTCAGATATTGTACACATTCTTTATACAATTCCCGCAACAATTTGTAAATGGCTTGATAATGGGATCTCTAATTATAGAATAATTAAGGCTATTAGTGTTACAAACAATGTTTTGCATACGCAATGAGCCTGGCGAAAAACAGTTGGTCTTGTTTCTCAGGCACGAACACATCCGGTCAGATGCTGCCATGTTGATTAATTTTTTTTCCAATTTGAAAAAGAGAATTACTCAATTTATTGTATATTTACATGTATATCACAAAAATGTGTTTGTGTATTGTCTTAGTGTGAAAATAAACCTTCATATTTAAAATTCCGTGATCGTTAGATCGAGTGATTTTTGTTACATTTTGTCCTCTAAAGTATAACTGCTTTGCTTTTATTGTATATATCTTTTAATGATATCATACTTTAGATTTCCTCTAGATAATTATTACACTACCGGTACTTGGAAATAAGATTTTATATACTGGTATTCTAATTGATCAAGGTAATTCCCCCCCCCCCCCCCCCTTTAAAATGAGATATCACCTCCAGGTGCAACATTGGTAGGTAGCTCACTGTAGAATGTTAAAGAGTTAAGATGGATAGATGGCGGTTGTCATTTTTAGACACTATTATAAATCTCCTTGAAAAGAAGAGCTGTGTATAGCTATATAGAAAAAATGTTCAAATTTTAGAGATAAGAATTTTGAAATTTTTTTTTTACTAAGTAATGGTTTATAGCTAAACAAACCATTTTTTAACATCTGATGGTTAATTTAAGGTAGATCTGATGGTTAATTTAAGGTAGATCTGATGGTTAATTTAAGGTAGATCTGATGGTTAATCT
>WFKH01009093.1:0-11308 GCA_016163765.1 Magallana hongkongensis
CTCTCTCTCTCTCTCTCTCTCTCTCTCTCTCTCTCTCTCTCTCTCTCCAGCCGGGAAGAAAAATACCCCAAACCCGGACACCAAAGAGCGTCTCGGTATCTTCCAACCAACAACTGTCACCTTAATTCCCGATAGATCCAAAGTCCCTCCTCTCTTGTTCATATACTCCATCATGACCTTAGCACGAGTTAGCTCCCTCTCGGCACTTGTGGTGAAGAATTTTTGAAATCCCGGGAGTGCGACATCGGCTCGTCCAAAATAATTGGCCTGTAAAGAAGGTAACTTTTAAAAACAACATCATCAACAATAACAAAAGAACATGAGTCATAAATGTGTAAAAAATTCATATAAAATAACTGAAAATGGCAATAAATGATTGCTAAAATTAAGATGATAATCTTGAAAACAAAAAAAACTTAACAATTTCATTTATATACATGTACGGAAAAGTTTTAGATGATAATATATTTTGAAAGACCAATAGAAATGAAGAGAAAATAGATACAGCATTCGAAAAAACAGTACCATTGAAAGATACTGGTAGTAGAGGTTGAAACAGTCCGAGATAATTTTGCCGAGTCCTTTTCTATTGATCTTAACAAAGTTCTGTTCCACAAGCGACACATGGTCTGAAAAACACAAACACTCAAAATTGGCTTTATTAATGACATCATGTTATTCTCAATTTCATTAAAATTACAAACTTTGAGAATCTTAAAGACGCCTTTCAGTATCATATTTTGATTCTTTGGATGATGGAAATAAGGTTTCGAAGTGAATGGCTAATAAGAACAAATTCAAGTTTTGAAACTGTACTGACTCACTTAAAACACCGTTATTTTAAATTCCCCATTCGCGAAAGACTATTATATGGAATATGTTTGACTTTTTCTCTTCTAATGTCAAAACTGTACCAAAATGTCATGCTTATATAACTTTATTTTTATTAATGAAAACAAACCATGAAACCGATTCAGTTAAAAAAATACAATGAAGCTGATAAAAACTAATTTTCTTCTCCTCATGCAGTCTCCTAATTTTAAAACTGTTTTAAAAAGGTTACATAACTATACTTGAAAACAACAACAACGCAAAAGGAGTAGTGGTTAACAATTCTATGAACGTACCGGAAACAGGGGCCTTGCTGGCGCTAGCTGTGACCCCGCCCAGTCGTGCGTGACCATGGTACCCCAGCAGAGCAATCACCAAACCGAACAACGCTGTCACAAAGAACCTCATTGTGTGCTCTCCATTAAAGTTTAGAAACAAACTACGGGAGCAAAGGGTACTTCCGGTCAAACAACCGATAGGTGGTGTCCGATTGTACAGTACTTTAATACATAAGATGATCACATACATTGATGGAAACAATTACTTGAGTTTTTATTTATAACGATGATCAATATTTGCACCAATAAGTCAATCTGGTATTAATTATGAAAATATGATTTAATATCATATATTATTTTTCAGTTTTTTCCCTCGAATCTAGGAATTTGCTCAAGAAATTAAGTCCTATTTTATTGCTTTATTATGCATTTTTTAATTTTACATTTAATACTTTCTATATATTGTTTATCTTTTAATGCGCAACGGACATGTTCTGGATTTTCTAAAACCTAGATAACATCTGTAATTCTTAAACACACCATCACTGATAAAGGTTGAACTGTACATAGGTTGAAAGATATATTGAACTTTACATTATATTAATCCTGATACAATGGGGGCCTATAGATAAAGCTTGAAATTTCACGTTCCAAATGAATGAGATGTCAAGTATTAGAAGAAACACATTTCATTATCGCAAAAAAAGATGACGAAAGATAAATGAACCAAATGCGACGTTGCAAATATTCGGGATGGTTCCGGACCTTGCGATTGTCTATTGACGTCAAATTTGATACAGCACCACATTCTGTTGATTTGAAAATATTATACTGCATATAATAAACATACAAAAGGATATATTGGCAACAGTTTTTATAATAACGTGTTCATCTTCTTATGATAGCTGCTGCAATTGTCTTGTATTCATATACATGTACTTACTTTCAGACCCTCTTAATTGAATATAAATAATACAATTGCCACTTGGCATTCTTTTAAAGCCTCACTTAAATACCGTTTGAAAAAGCAATGTAGATTATATCTTATTATATGACCGGTGTAGTGTGATATTGCGATATTTGTAATTCATCATATTTCATTCAAAATTAATGTTCAGTATCGAATTCATAATCTAACTTGAATATTAAATAATTTATTATTTACTCCAATTTATCATTATTATATCAAATAATATTTTTATGATTTATTAATGATTCTAAGTTTGCCTTTAATCAGATGAAATCAAAATGTGCATCAAATTACAATTAAAACAAGACTGTCATGTTGAAATCGCATGATACAATTTTCTTCTTCAGAATTTACTCTATTTAATCAATGTATTGTTGTACACACGTGTTTAAAGCACATTCCTAAATGTGTGCATTTTAGGGCTTGGCTTTATTAAGAATTTAACATATTTATATAACGTTTAGTAGTTAGTAGGCCAATGGCCCGTTATTAATACCCTTGGCCCCAGACTCATGCTTACCTATACCCGTGTCTGTACTTTGCTCGGCCTCACTACACCACTGATATCTCCTATCATTATTACGAAGGTGCTCTGAATAGCAGCCATTTTATCCCAAACCATGAAGTATCTCGTCGTTTTCGCCTTTCTTGCCCTTGCTTACGCTGGTGAGTGCAACTATTTTTTAATTTAAAAGATTTAAAAGATTATAATCATTTTTAATGGAATACTTTTCGTTTTCGATTTCTTTGACAATGTTTTTTCACTTATTCATCTACCTTGAGTACATATTTGTATAATATCATAATGATTAGAAATATTCATGTCTGGAACAAATAACTCGAGATTAGATTCATTTACTATTCTTTCAAGTTATTTTTGTTTGAATTACATAAATTCTTGAACAGGATAAAATTTTATTTTAATGAATAAAATGATGAAGAGGAAAAAACCTAAGATTGTTTTTGACATATTTATTATACATAGACGTGAAGAATGTCCGTCAGAAGTTCAAAGACACAACCATCACGGCGCTGAATGACCAGATCACGCGTGAATTACAAGCCAGTTACTTCTACCAAGCTTACGTGAGTAAATTATACAACGCGTCAACTACAAGCCAATTACTTCTACCAAGCTTGCGTGAGAAAAATATATAACGCGTGAATTACAAGCCAGTTGGTTCATGAAAGCTTACGTGAGAAAAAGAATGTAACGCGTGAATATCGAGATAGTGACTTCTGCCAATCTTTTGTTAGTAAAATTATGAGTAAAAAAACGTGATGCGCGAATTACAATTCAGTTACTTTTACCAAGCTTACGGCAGTAAATAATATAACGCGTGAATTACAAGCCAACCAAGCTTAAGTGGATAAAAAAGCTTAAGTAACAAGATAGTTACTTCTACCAAGCTAACGTGTCAACGAAAGATGACTTAAGGATCATTTTGTCACACAAGTATCTAGTAATAAATCTTTATTTGAAAATAGAACTGATGTGAGTATTTCAAATATTTGAAACATAGGGCTAACCTGTCATATTCTCTAAATTGATTGCTCAATTGAGGTACACCATAAACACATTCCAAGGTTTTTTACTTGCACGTCATAAAACATGATTATGTTTTCATATAACGTTGTAATTTAAAAAAATACATGTATTGTTATAACAAGAAATAAAATACTGATTAAGTACATGTACAGTTATGCTTATTCAAATGACTACTGTTATTCGGTAATGACGCATGGTGAATGGCTATATACCTTAACTCTTCATGTGTTACAGTTCTTAGAACTTTTAAATGGTTATATTTATTTTACTCTAAGACTTATCACTTGCAACAGCAACTTGCCACGTCTCTTGCTCATTCATCAAAATCAGGTTAAAATAACTGATATTTTCAATAACAATGGGTTGAAATTAAAGCTAAACTATGAAGTCCTGACAGTAGTAACTTCGTATTTTTCTTTTCCAGTTGCAGTACTACGTGTACTTAGTACTTTTTGATTTTATATTCCAGTCGCAGTACTTTGCCCGGGCTGATGTGTCTCTGCCCGGATTCTCCAAGTTTTTCTCCGAGGCTTCCAAGGAGGAGAGATCTCACGCCGAGAAGTTGATGGAGTACATCAACAAGAGAGGCGGGGACGTCCAAATGAAGGAAATCAAGGTCAAATCAAAGTTATTCTTAGTATCAAAAAAGAAAAATCCTTATAAAACCATAATTTGTTTTTGGTTCATACTGGTATGAAGGTAACAAACATTGATGAATTACATTAACAAGAAGGGTAGGGGCGTCCAAGTCACAGAAATCAAGGTCAAATTCAGCATCAAAGTTTGAATTTCACGATATGCATTTTGTCACTTTCAGTAGGTTTTTATGTATATAAATATAAGTAAAGAATGTCAATTTCAACTAATATTTCTAAATTTTTAACGATAAATTAAATAGTGAAAGGTTTGACTAGCCGTTCGGTCTTTTGAATTCCGTATGCTGTGAATTGAATTTATAATCAACGAAAGAAGTGAAATGTTTTTTTTTGGTGATTCATGCGGGTATGAAGGTAGCGAACATTGCCGACTGATTGTGTAATATTTTGTGCAGTGTTCGCTACCTATTAACCAGCAAAGATAGCACCATATAAACCAGTTGAATATTTTTTTCGTTGGTGAGGGATAAAGGTAGAGGTATTTTTTTTAGACATTGATCGCAACCTTCAAAGTTACTATGAACCAAAGAAAACATTTTACTGATTATATCGTATACTTATAGAAAATATACCCTTTTCCGCCCTGTGCGATATAAACAGAAAATTCGCCTACCCGTGTGATATAAACCCTAGGGGTGTGATATAAGATTTTTATTATATACTTGGTATAAAATACAGTGTTTTTGCACCCCTGATATGAACAGTGGCACGCGCCTTTATCACACCCCCCGTATCATCACCCTTTATTTCACCCTTTATCACACCCTATATCATATACCTAGTAGTGTATCAGCCCTGATACACGTGTTTTGGACTAGGTGAGACAGCTACTAAAAGCTAGGGCTGTATCGCCCTCGGGGCTGAGATTTCTCTGTCTCAGCCCGTCGTCAAGGGGGTGTATTGCCCTTAAATTTAAAATCGCTAATTCCCAAATATATCTGCTTTAATTTAAGACTAGTTTGTGAAATAACGATAGAATATCAAATAAATAATACAAAGCATCACCTTACACGTCTAAATATTTTTATTTATTGCTGAAAATTGAAAAATAAAAATTCAAAAATAGCGCCAAAGCGTGATATGTATCTAAGTAAGGGGAGGTAACCTATACGACGGTTGTGTATTTAGAACAATAGCACGCTTTATTTAATATCAATCAACATTTAAATTAGGGAGGATATAGAGAAGGATAGAACGAAACTTAATCTTAGAAAACCAGAGTTTAGATTGTAAAAATTAAGTGGTTAAAGTATTGGACGCGCTTATAAACGCTCTCAAACGGTAGAGTCTATAACAGTATGGATTTTTATGAATGGAATCTGACAGGAAACTTACGAAATCCCAGTGAAAGAATTTGACTCATTACGACGTTGCGTAGGATGGAAGTTTCTCTCTCGATAATTTTGAGTTCTAGAAGATAGTGCTTCATCTCAGACGACAGACTCCCTTCTTTTGTATTTCAAACGACGATGGTTTGTCAACAAAGTCCGACAACTCTGACAGTTCTTAGCACATATGAAAAGGAATAAAAACGAACGAGTTCTGTAAATCCGAAAAAAATCTATAGCTTCTTCATGATTTTGATAAATAATAATTCCTTATTTGGAATTTGAATTTGAATAAAAGTCTTTGATTTTAGATATATGATATAAACAACATCATACTGTTGTTTTGATCTCGGCCCTGGTATCAGCCCTCGGATGGTATCGGCCCGCGCCCTTCGGGCTTGGGCCGATACCAACCGCTCGGGCTGATACCAGGACCGAGATCAAAACAACAGTGTGATATTCTATATTTATTACACCTTTCCGGAACACCTTTGTACTTTTTATTCGGATTACCTCGGATCTTATTCTCTTTTTCTGTGCATATCTGAAGTCGAAACTATGACGTCATGATCTAAACATTTTTAGTATAGATGACGTCACAATACATTTGAACGTCGAAAATATGCGGTTTGAAGATAAATGCTTGTTAGTTTTTTCGACGTGAAAATGAAAACTAGCTTTCTAAATTCAAATATATAATAAAAACAACAATACATGTCAAAATCTGTATCACATCCCATATCAACCCGAGACTCCAATATCAGCCCGAGGGCCGAAGGCCAGAGGGCTGATATTGGTCGAGGGTTGATATGGGATGTGATACAGATTTTGCCATGTATTATTCTCTATATATCACACCCCTCTCCGGCAATCTTCGGATGTTATATCACACCCCTTTCCGTTAATCATCGGCTATTATGACGTAGAGTTCGGTATGCGTCGTTCAACTCCGATCTCCGAGTATGACGTCAAATAGTTACGTCGACGTTAACTTGGTATACAAACAGCTGGCGCAAAAAATTCAGGGAAGTTTATTAGAGACGGAATATATAGACACGGAGCAATTTGTTAACAATTATTATTCATCACATGATGTTTTTTATTGATTCTTTCATATTTTCTATAAGCATATGATATAAAAATCATAACATGGCAATTTTTATATCGCATCCTATATTAGCCCTCGGTCGCTGTTTATCAGCCCTCGAGCCTGACGGCTCTCGGGCTGATATACAGCGACCTCGGGCTAATATAGGATGCGATATAAAAATTGCCATGTAATAATCTATATATATTACATGAAATTTTAAATCTCATATATGAATCTTTACTAAATTATTTCTAAACATTTTTAAAAATTGATGTTTTAAAAAAGTACGCTTTAGAAGGAAATACCAGTTTTTTCATATTTAAATCATTTAACAACTATTTAAAAGAGTAACGTCAATCTGTGCTTTTAGGGTTTTTTTAAAAACTCAAATTCAACATTTCGATTGAAATAACCAGTTTTATCGAAAGAATAATAGTGACATTATTTAAGAATGTTACATTATTTGTACAGTTATATATAGGTATTTCTTTTAGTGAAATAGGGGAGAAATGCTCAGTGTGCAGATAATTTTACTAAGTGACAGATTTTTTTCGAAAATTGTGGAAGAAGGTAGTTCTTCATTGTAAACTAAACATGACAGATGTAATCACTCAGTTTAAGGATGTTGGATCCTGCGATCAAAAGTCTTAATGTTTTTTCCCTAAAGATTTTAAAAAAGAAATCTACAAAAACAGCTTAACAAAAATTTAAAACAAAAACGGGGATCTATATGCTTTTTTTTCAGCGCTATGGTGGATTTTACATGACCTTTCTGCACTGAAAGTGCAACTCACAGATAAATTGCTTTTTCCTCTATTACTTTTCATCGGAGTGAACCCTGGCACTAAATACAAACATATTCTATTTAAAATAAATACAATTAAAATAATTATAAAGAAAATGTTCTCAATTACATCACCTTATTAATATTTTGACCTTTTTGCACTTAAAACGCTGTTTTAAGATAAGAAAAATTTTAATTTTCTTCTTGAAAACCTTCCGCCACAAAATATAGTTCCTTACTAAACTCTATAAATATGTAGTTTTCCCTTAACTATTTTGTTGAATATAGTTTTATTTGGCATTATATAATATAAATACATGGGTGGAATTGATATATGATGTAGAATTTTCAGACTAGATCAAGATGATCCAAAAAAGTCTACTCAAAAGCAGAGAACGAACCCTTCTTCACTCGTTATGTAGAATATGATTTTTAAAAAAGATATTCATTTTTTTTTTATCTTTATACCATAGCCTTTTGACAATCAATCATTTGATATGATCAAGTTTTTCAACTTAAAGTAAAAAGGTTACATATAAAAAAAATCTTTTATTACATTTAATAGTTTCCAAAGGACCTTTAATCTCAAAAGCAAAGAACAATAAGAATCCCCTAATTTGTATTATAAATTAAAAAACAACAACATATGTATTTCAGAGGGCTCAATGGTCGTGGCCATTTATACTATTTTAATCTCCTAAAAAAGAAGAGCTCTGTATAAAGAAATAGGAAAAGGATCAAATTTTAAAGCTAAGTTATTTGGAATTTTTCTTTACTAAATGTTAGTTTATAGTAAAAAATTATCATATGTCAAAGTTTAAGGCAAAGCTGATGGTTAATTTTTGACCACTCGGCCTCCTTAAAGAATATAAACCCTAACGACAAAAATTATTAGGAGGATTACAGCTCCAAATCAACATTTTACCAGTATAGATATCTAAAGAATTACATACAAACACTCCTCTTATTATAACAAATACAGATAATATCAGCAGGTAAACAGTGTAAATCGGTTATCAATAAATCTGCATATAGGTACTCTAAAGCTACAAAGCAACATTTTATGTGTATAGTTACTAAACATAACTTTCAAACACTCCTTTTAAAGTATTTTTTGTGTACATCAGATATATCAACAGGTAAACAGACTTAATCGGTTATCTATAAATCTGTTAATAGTATTGCACTGTTTACAATGTAGAACACTCCTTGTTTACTTCCAGTTGCAAGACGTCTGTAACGTGGTATCCAAGGGTCTGGACAGCACCACTTTAACCTTCACAAAAACCACCTCATGTGTAAGTAAAAAAAAATACTCGAGACCTAAGCAATGGTCCTTGTCAGGGTTAAGATTACTTTAAAATTCAAAATTATATTCAAAGAAATGCTTGAATCATTTCTGCAGCTGGATCGAAGTTTTAGCTGGGATTACTGTAGTATAATTATGTGTCTAACGGAGCAGTGGCGTAGGAAAATATCACAAATTTTTTGCTACCAAAATTTCCAATTTTATTGCAAACAATATCAAAAATGTAAAATCTTGAAGATTAGATTTCAAAATACATTGATTAAAATAATATCTAAACACCTTGCTATTTATAATAATGCTTTGAATCAATAAAAAATCGAATTTATTATTATTTTTTTAAATTTAAGCAAGTCATCTGCTTTTCTTCTAGGTATCATAATTCTATCACCCGTATTTTATCAATTTAAGACAAAGCATATGAACTTTGATTATTTGTTGTACACATAAGACAGTTTAAAAAATAAAGGCACATAACAATTCTAATGCAATTTTATATGATTGTAATGTATATTTCCTCATGTTAATCATTTGATTGTACGAGGTATTTGAATAATTCTGTTAATTTCCATCAGATTTGCAATTTTATGACCGGTGATGCAACTGCTCTTGGCGGAATCGATTGTGATGTAAGTAAACTTAATCTCTGCTGCCGGCTCCTATATACGAACTGAAGTTTTACTTTATAATAACTCATGAATAATTTTAAATTCTTTTTTTTTTCATTACTCAGAAATCCATGCGTGATAGCTGGTTCAATGGACTGCTTGCTATGGAGGATACACTGGTGCTGGAACGATACGTTAATGAGGAACTACTCAAAATCCACAGCGGACACGATGATGATGCTCATGTACGTCCTTTATTTTCATTGGTTGAAACTAGGTTTTTTTTATCATTTTATAATTATTCATTTGTTGAAATGAGGTTTTATCATTACCTTCATTGGTCAAAATTAGGTCTAATGATTATCTTTATTGCTCAAAATCAGGTTCCATCATTTATTTCCCTTGTTGAAATAAGGATAAATCGTTATTTTCATGTTTGATAGTTATTTATTTAGTGCAATATATCAAACTTAAAGGTCTTTGTCATAAACCAGCTTAATTTCTCTGGTAAATGCTGTGTTTATCTCACAATAACTTTTTTCGAGAATGGAAACGACCCGATGTTTAACACTCCGAAATTTGATATGTAAATGTAATATAAAATGTTAAACATTGTATTTTAGTTATAGTTTTTATGACTCACCGTGCATGCAAATATTTCGTTCAAAACAGATTTTGAACGTCAAGGCATTTGTAAGTTACAATGTTGACCACTTTTTTTTTTTTTAGCTATCTCATGTTTTGGAACACGATTTCTTGGATGAACAAGTGAACGCCATTAAGGAGATTGGAGATAAGATCAGCCAGTTGAAGAGAGCAGGCAAGGGCCTGGGAGAGTATCTGTTTGACCAGAAGTTGTAGATAGAGAACAATCACACAATGGGAGAGTTGTCAAAGAGAGAAAAAATGTCAAAGTAAAATTGTAACTCTAATTTAAGGAGTAAAGGTACACGACATATTGTCTTCTGCTTTTTGTTTGAAGGTTATTGTTCATTGTTTCTGTTAAAAAAATACCCTTGGAATTTAATGTTGGTAATAACAAAGAATACTGGGCATCACATGGAGTGTTACTCTCCCCAGAACTGCAGTTTAACTTTCGGAGAAAACACAATTGAATAGTGTTTACATGTTCTCTCTATAGTGAAAGGTACACGTACACCAATATATTAATATCTAAAAAATTATTCGACACGTCTCCCTATACAGTGTCCTGTCTACGCACGAGTAAACCAGTGTCTAAACAATGCTAACTGGAAAAATGTTTTCACTTCACGAAATGCAACTCCAGTATGTATGACTTTATAAAGAAAAATATTTCGATAAAAACCCACATAACTAAAAGCTTGTGTCGGACACCAGTCTGGTCAGTCGCTGCTATTGCGGACAAACTTATCTTAAAAACAAACATAAGATATCAATCAGACATCACTTGGTCTACAAACAGACACACAGGCAGGTGGAACACAAGGTTCCTTTTTTTTAAGGAGGAGCATAAAAATTCATAAACGTGTTTAGAACACAAAACCCGAGATTTCATTCGGTCAAGGTTATATTTTTCTATATGACATTTATGGTCAAATAAACAAACGTCACTTTTTTGTGTCATTATTTTGATAAAAGCTTAATGTAGGTAATAATCATACTATTGTCAAATGAATTATTTTGTAATCTATGAAAATAATTTGTCCTTAAATGTCAAATGCATGCACTTTTCACGATAATTGAGTTTATATTTCCCGATGGATGTTGAGAAGCACATTTAAATATTTCATAATAAGTCAATTAGATTTATATAGATTATGATAGACTTGAAGTTCCTGGTCAGAATTGAAAACTGAAAATTACAGTATGTGTTGCAGAGAGAGAGAGAGAGAGAGAGAGAGAGAGAGAGAGAGAGAGAGAGAGAGA
>WFKH01009096.1:311-13826 GCA_016163765.1 Magallana hongkongensis
TAAGGTAGATCTGATGGCTAATTTGTTGACCACCGAACCTCCTTAATATATTATTAAATGTAATAATTTTTTAACGTAACCTTTTATTGGTCATCTGACCTGACCTGGTTATGGATGAAGCTTCCAGATTTATGTGGTTTTTATTGAAATTGTTTGTGGGCTAATTTATGTAAATGGTTTTTCCGAATGACTGCCCAGCTACTTTCAGAACAGTATGAGCAGGGAACATTATCATAAAATCTTTATCTGATGATATAGTACATTTAGTTCCCATATGCCTTTAAGATACTGATATTTTATTAAAAATTTATGGGATATTTCATATTGAGAATTATGTTCATAGAAGCGTAAATATTTGTCTTCCATCAAAATCATGTCATATTTTTATATCATTCAATCTTATAAAAATTTTTGTTTTCTATAGCCACAAGAGCAGAGAGAGTATGAAGAAATGCATGCAGAATTGAAGGTTTGTCATTAGGAAAGCATTTGACAAGGATAGTTGTGATTTAAAGTCTTACAAATGAAATGAAGAGTATTAATTAGTGTTTTGATTTTGTTTTTGAAATAGATTAGTATGTCTAATATCTATTAAATACTGTGGTTTCTATTCTATTCATGGGTTCGAAAATAATGTTACTATTTACATGATTTATATCATGATTCTCTAATGAACTATTTAAAAATATAATAAAATGCAGCAAAATTCAAAATTTTGGACTACTATAATGTAAACGAAATCATCTTCTTTGATACCTTTCCAAGTCTATCAATTTCAGGAAAAACTTATCATAGTATATGTGTAATCGTGTGTTTCTAAAACACTATTTAAAACCATATGTATTGGAGTTTGTTTTTGTGGAAATTGATAAAATGTTTGTGTTCTGGTCCTTTTCTACTGTAAACTGCAAAACCCCATGAAATTAAAAAAAAAACTGCAAGAAGTCAATTATTATGTCATATGAATCTTGACGTCATATCTGAAATAAAGATTAGTTGTTGTTACTTCACAATGAAAATCTGTGAGTTATCTCCCTGTAACTGCAAAATTCACCTTAATCATTTGTCTGTTTAAACATAATCACATTTTGTATGAACAATCTTTGTCCTGCTTTCAAGTGATCTTTTGGAGCATTGAAAATTTGTACATGTATCTTGTGTTTTTGTGATAGATAAACTGCTTGAAATCAAAAACGGAGCTGAAAATTTTTATTTTGATATTTATGGCTTAATTTTTTTCAGGAATCTGTTAAACAAGGAGGCTTTGTAAAAGACACTCTGGAGAAGCAAGACGATCCTTCAGCAGAAAGTATGTAATTGCAATTGTTAACTTGGAGCTAATTTATGATATGCGAGACAATTGCTAATATCTGTAATTCTATATATTTTTTTCCCTCCAGATTTACTACCAGAGCACCAAGAACAAATAGAGCATGTAAGTATAGTTTACTTTTCTAATTAAAGTTACAACTGTAATCAAGTACTGTAAATTCCTTATTTTACCCAAGTACTTAATTCCGCAACTCCACAGTTTTGTATCAAATCGCGAGAACATAAAATCCCGATCTTCAATTTTTTTGGTTATAATTTTCTATAGTTCAAAAGTGTCTGAAAAATAAAAGCGAGATTTTAAAATCCGCGAGGATCGCTTCTCGCGATTTTACGCGGAAATTAATTCCTCGCGTTTAATTAGGAATCTACAGTATTACCTGTGTGCATTAAATATCTGAGAATTTGGAGCAACTTCTGATGGTGTCACAAATATTTATCGTGCATGGATAAAAGTGCATCTCTAAAAATAAACGATATTACTGCTTGCTCAGTGTTGCTTGGGGAAATTTTTTGTTGAAAATTAGGACTGAACCAGCCGTTCGGGGGGAAAAAAGAGGAGAGTGTTATACTGTAAAACATGGTTACAGCGAACAGGTTTATAATGAAATCACACTTTTAGCAAAGTTTTATTCCACGGTATCTTAAAATTGTATTATTAAAATTGTAGAATACAGCAAAACTTGTTCATAGCGAATTTCAGGGGACCATTGAAAAAACTTTGTTATAGCCATAATTTGTTATACATTTATAGCAGAATCGTAGGAAATCTTATAGTGAATTTGTTATAGATAAATAATCTGCTGACAGTACTTCAAACTATCGTAAGTCATAAAATCAATATTACTATCAATTATAAAATATGTCAATATAACCTTTTCACTTCAATTTCCCCCCCCCAAAAAATTCTTTATAATATTTGAATTTGAGTATTTTATTATGCATCTTAAAATTTCATGTATCTTCAGTGAAATTTGTAATGGAAAATATTTGTTATATAAGTGATAAAATACGTTAAAATTTTGCCCGCGGGGGTCTTAAAATTACTTCGTTATAGCTGTAAATTCTTTATAGTCATGTTTGTTATATACGGCAATTTTCTTTAGGTTTATAAAAGAACTTTGCTGGGACATGAATAAGAATTCGTTATAGCCATAAATTCGCTATATCCGTGATCGTTATATTAGAGTTTTGCTGTATAACGAAAAATCAAAACAACTTGTGCCTGAAACTTGGCTATAATTGTGTTTTATTGTAATTGGTTTACCATATTTTTTTCACAATTAAACATGTAAATTGTTGCTTATCATTGTTCAAGTTGTTGCATGCAATATATATTACACTTGTTTTACTCGTAGAAGTATGTATTTTACCAGCAAATGTTGACATTGTAGATGGAATTCATAATACCTGTAAGCATGTTTGCTATAAACATAATTTAAAGTGCATATCTTGCCAACAAATGTTGCCATTTTAGCTGGAGATGAAGAAGAGTGTCATCTGCCCTGCCCACCCAGGGGAGACAATTTTCTGCTCCAGCCGTTACCAGCAACTCTTTACCCCCAGCATTACTCCAACGATGTGTGGATTTAGTCCCGGGGAGTCCTACATTGACAAATTCCTATCCAGTGTTCAACCAAGTAAGTTTTATATAAGGAGGGGACACAGTTTTGAAATTTTTATCATATTTCATATAATTTTGGTGGGTTTTCTTTTGTTAAATGATTGAAGTCTGTGTTTTTCTGTTATTTGTGAGTTTTTTATTTATTTTTTTTAAAGAATTATGAAACAATGAAGTGAAGTGAATTTTAACATTGCAGGTACAAAAAAAAAGGAAGGAAATTTTATGAAAAATATATAAACATGAATTGGCTTTCATAGACAGTTGTTACAGTACCCGCAACGTTATTTTTGACAAGATAAACGATAGGATAGGATTCACGCACAATAGGATAGGATTAACGCACGATAGAACAGTATACACACACGATACGATAGCATTAACGCACGATAGAACAGTATACACACACGATAGGATAGGATTGATACACGATAGGAAAGGATAAACGATGTTCATGATAAACGTATAATCGCTTTAAACGATCTTCATGAATAACCTGATAATGGCATAATTTGGGAAAGAAAACGTATGAATAAAGATTTATGTGGAATTTCTTTTTAGTAACAATTGCCGAGTTGTTAATCATCACTGCATCATTTATAGAATGTATAAGAATGACCAGTTAATTTTTTTTAACAAAAATGATGAGCTTAAATGATCAATAAATTTCTTAATGTTAACATTGCTTTCATTACCGAACACCCTAGTCGATCGCCGCGAATATTGCAGCCCGAGATCAAATCACACAGAAAATAGCGGGTTCAATTATAAAAATCCAACTCTTGTTTAAAGTAAATATAAAATCTATCATAAATACATTTCTTTCTGTATAAAAAATTGATGCATTAAAAACGAATTATATAACATACAAGTTAAATATATATTTACGCAGATATACATTCCGCATACGATTTGTTAACATTGTTTTCATTACCACACACCCTAGCCGATTGCCGAGAACATTTCAGCCCAAAATCAAATATCACACGGAAAATAACGGGTTCAATTAAAATACAACTCTGGTTTTAATTAAATATAAATTATATCATAAATACGTTTGTTTCTGTAAAATATGATGCATAAAAAACGAATTATATTGCATAAAAGTTAATGTTTACGCAGGTATACACTTCGCGTTCGATTTAATATATTCGATATACAAGTAAATATGTTACCTTGTTCCTAAGAACTTCGATAGTTTACATTATTTTATTATTTCCAATGCTTACAGATATGATTTACATGTAATATTGGTTAATTTTGATCTAAAAAATTAAGAAATTAGTATCATGATAGAATGCTGGATAGGATTTTACAATTCTTGTTCGATAAATTTTCTTATACGGCGCACTGAACGACTTGCAACTTTGAAATAAATTTACTTGCTTATGAAAAGGCATGAAACGATTAACACGATAGGATAAACGGAAAAACTGTTAAAATTGAACGATAAACCTGATAGGATTAACGCACGATAGGATAGGATTAACGCATGATACTATAGCATTAATGTACGATAGAACAGTATACACGCACGATACGATAGGATTGATACACGATACGATAGGATAGGATTGTAAAAAATAACGTTGTGGGTACTGTAGGCCCCAATTTGGATTTTTATGTCACGTTTGCATGAAATGAATGAATTTCCTTTCTAGGAAATTTTGGAGCACTGTTGTCCTCTGAAGTTCTAGTCAACTGCTTAGAGAAGGTTACACACCCAAAGCCAATTCTTAAATGGCTCCTCTTTTTATGTAAGTACAATACATGTATCAGATTTCCTGTTTAGCAGTGACTCAACGAGTATGTATTTAGATAAACAACTGCTATCATTAGTTATTGAGCTATAAAAAATTGTTGACCATGACCTGACCTTATTAAGTGATGTAAAAATGAAGGAAAGATCTTTAAACTTTGATCTTAGAAAATAAAACATAATTTTTGTTTCTTTAATATCTGTGCTCTAGTTTTCTATGGTTGTGATATTAGATGAATGTTTTTGTATACCTTTGTGCCTGTTACTAAGTGTTGACCTATAACTTGTTTTTCCATGGGCTGCAGTATCGGTGGATGGCAGTCACCTGGCAATGGATGGATGCTGTAAAGCACTGGAAGAGTACCTGTACACTCAGAAGGTCTTCCACGAGGATGAGAACCCATGGGCCCCCTGTGTGGAAGATATACTCTCCATATTCATGAACTGTGGTAAATAGTGACTTGTATCAAACTTGCTTTTCAGCCATGAAGTTTTTCTTTCTGAAGTTATATAATGTTTGAATACCCTACTAAAATTTATTTAAGTACTTGTACAGCATATCTGGTTATTCTGACATTTGCAATACTGTTAGAATTGCTACTACTTGTACCATATTAATTAAGCATATATTTTTTGTTAATAAAAAAAACCATTAGAAAAATGTTTATGGAAAGTCATACTTATCGACAGAGAAGCCAATATTGTAAAACACGTGATCTTAACTATAGATTAAAGTACTTGTTATTAGTTTTTTATGCTTAGATCTTTCATCTTTTAAAAAGGTGCCTCAAAGGAAGATGTTTTGCCTACAGATGTTTTTAAAGATGAGGAGATTAGGTAAAATGATAAACAAATTGATATACTTTGTATTTAACAGTACAATTGCATGTACATTTGTTTCTTACTTAATTTTAATGCAGAAATTTCAAAAATCAATTTTATGTCTAATGATCTTAGCTGCTTTAAAAAGCTTTAGAGATAAATAATTGTGTAGATTATGACTCTTCAATTCCAAACCTTATGCAGTAAATAGTATAAAGAATGCTTGTAATTATGTTGTAGCTCCTTAAGTAAAGGAATCACTAGAGAAGCTAACATTGGCCTCCCACCTCCCAATGCTGGCAGCCTCAACAGGGAAAACCTTAGACTGGTGCTACAGGTGCTGGCCCTGGCCCTCCAGAGGAGGTAAGTAATGAGGCAGTTAGATAATGAAGTGGTTAGATGAGGTTACCTGTATGCTGCTAACAATGTCAGAGGAGGTATATAATGAGGCAGTTAGATAATGAGGTGGTTAGATGAGATTACCTGTACGTTGTTAACAGTGTCAGAGGAGGTAAGTAATGAGGCAGTTAGACAAGGTTATCAGTACTCTGTTAGCAATGTCAGAGGAGGTTATTAAAGAGATTGTTAAATGAGGTTACCTGTACTCGATTAACAATGTCAAAAGAGTTAAGTAATGAGGTGGTTAGATGAGAAACAGTTACTCTGTTAACAATGTCAAAGGAGGTAAGTAATGAGGTGGTTAAATAATGAATTAGATGAAGCTTAAGTAACCTGTATTCTGTTAACAATATTTTATATGGCTTTGTTGAGAAAATATGTATATTAGTCAAGTTCAAGCTTTTATTTCATACTCTAAGAAAAAACTACATGTATCTGTAGAAATCTTAAGCATAGCATACCTTTTTTGTTTGGGGTCCAAACCTCATTTCAGTAAGACTTTCTTTAATGTCTTTCTGTTTGTGTTTTACAGACCGAAGTATGATATTTCACACCTGACAGCATTGTATGTAATGTTATGTAGAGTGGCCCTGGACAAATCTCTGAGCAGGTAAACCTTTGACAAACAAAGTGGACTGTTTACAGCAAATTCATAACCTTTCAAATCAAAGATACCATACGTATATGTACTTTGGTAATATACATGTACATGTATGTCTTTTTACCAGTGGTATAGTTAATATAGAAGTCCAGTCCTGTTTAGGCAGCATTTTATGTTGTTATCCAGAATCAGAATGGAAAACTTGTGTAAGTACACATGATTACAGCATGTTTAATAATTTTATGTGATCTTAAAATGATTGTGCAAAAAATAATGAAAATTACAAGTCAAAAAATATCCAATATAGTGTATATCACATAACAAAAACCCCCTGCAGCTTCCATTCATTAAACATTACAAACAAAAAAATAACTTGAAAAAAACTGCAGCTTCTGTTTATTAGACTTCAGAAACAGAATTTGACTGTTAAGGATCTGTCATTATTTTCTTACACCAGGCAATAAAGCTGTGTTCTATCCTGCCCTGTCTGACAGAGCACCACCACAACAAGGCGTGTCTAGCCTCGCTGTCACCGTACGGGAGGCGGGGCCAGTACCTCCAGAGGCGGGTCTCCTACCTCATGCTGAGGCAGCTGTTTGACATGGAGCCCAGTCCCGAGGACAAAATAGAGAACTGCAAGGTAAGACATTCATTCATGAACTTGACACCTTTAAGCAGGTACATGTCTATGTGGCAAGTTGAACTGAGTAGTGCAGTGAGTTTTACTGTGTACGGTAGATGACATATTCTTTTTGAAAAATGTATTTCATCTGGACATGAGTACCATATGTTACTGTATTGATGACATTTTCTGTTTGAAAAATGTATTTCATCTGGACATGAATACCATATGTTACTGCATAGATGACATTCTGTATGAAAATGTATTTCATCTGGACATGAATACCATATTTTCACATGAATATTTGGTGTTGAGTCTCTCTTCTGGATTATTATTTTATTTTTGTGTTGAAGAAGAAATCTGAACAACATAGTTTACAATAATCATGAATACTCTAGACCAAGTTTTATTCATAATAACTTTATTTCATGATTGACTAGTGATAGAACATTTTCGCTGGAACAACTTTTTGCAATATCAATTCTTATGTTTAAAAAATTTAAACAATATATCGATAAGGCACTGAAAAACTGGTTTGCTGCAAGAAATGCATGCAACTGCTGGTACAAGGTTCTTGTGAATCTTGCGAAATTTTATCGCATGTTGGTTAACAGTATGTACAAGTATTTATATTTGAAATGATGTTTTTTCTGACAAATGTAAATTGTGATTTACATGTACTTAGTAGAGGATTCACACTTGTAGATACGAGACCTCCATCAGTTCCTGCCACATCTCCAACAGCTGGTGACGTCCGACATGTACAAACTGTACAGCTGTATCACTCTGATAGACCTCTGTGTGGGCAATGGGGTGATTTCCCCGGGGGAAAAGGTACGGCTTCCCCTAAACTGGCTTCTAGTATATTTAATTTGAAGAAGTGAATTTTTCATTCGAAGAAGCTGAAATTATTTCCAATAATTTTTTTTTCCAACATAATATTCTAAGTGGCTGATTTTGATTATTGAAGCAATGAAATATTGCCTTCTGTCTTCCTTTATTGAAAGCCCTGTTTCCCCATAATAGTTTGGCTGTGTTGGTGTTGAATGAAAATTAACGGATACATACATGAAGATTGTAATGCTAGATGAAGAAAATTTCATGATTTTGTATTTGAATTTTATTTTATCCAAATAATATTTCAAAATGGTTTCTTATGTATAGTGTTACAAAAATTGGGGGAAATTAAAACCTTATCTGATTTTTCATTGAATGTGATTTTACCACGTTATTGTTAATCTTCGTATTTGGATAAACATGTATATGGATGTGAAAACCTTATCTAGCAAGTGCACTATGTTTGTAGGACAGCCTTCAGTATTTGTCAGAGCAGATTAAGAAGATCAGCGGTGACACGAGGGACGATGTCCGAGTGTTAGACAGGAGCAGGGTATGCCGTTATGTAATATATTCACAGCAAATACTGTAGAATTATTTCAATCCCGTAGGGGGCCAATTTTCGTAGGATTGTCAGTTTTAGAGGTTTGTTGGGATGAAATTTAGTGGATTTTCTACTGTGTACAATGAATAAAGACTGTGTTTCATTATTTGTTGGGAATGTTAACTCATGAATAAGGGCATTCACGAGATCCACGAAAATAGAGCCACAAGGAATATTAATAATGCCACAATATTGTCATGTACCGTAACAGTGGTTATTTATGCTGGTGGTTAAGTACGCATTTTCTATGGTCAAACATATTAAATTTACCACTCTAAAGTTTTGAGTTTTTTACCTTACGCGCAGGGATATTTTTCACAGTTTTAAGCTTACCGCATAACTAGTGTAAATTTCCCTCATGCGTAAATAACCACTTTTATAGTATTGCTAGTGAGTGGCTTTCAATTGTGCCGACCTGATTTTCAAATTGAGACATTTAATGTTGATAATGATACATATATTAAAAAATATTTCATGTATAGACATGTAATATTCATCTCCTCTATCTGTTTTCTCTACCATGGTAGATTTGCTTACAGAAAAATCTCCACATTAGTGGAGAATTTGTTGCAAAACTTTAAACCTCCAATAATTCTTGTACTCAATTATGAAAAATCACTTGCATATAAGATTGCTCATAAATTTTTATGCATTTAAATTACGGTACATGTAATAATTTGTTGTTTATTTATCAGGTGAAGGACCAGATGGTGAGACTGACCAGTAAGTGGACCCTGAGATTACTGACCGTGGGCAGCAACCAGGTGAGACTACCACAATGCCATGTTACCATAGGAATGAATTATATAGCTACAGAATTTATACTGGCATAAACAATTCTGAGCAAAAATGCTGTAGCTTGAATTCATTTTTTATTATCCAATTTTCTATCATCAAGTATAGAAATCCTCATAAATAACAATTGGTGTAGAATTTAAATGATAGATTTTAGGAGCAAGCATTGTGACCTATGCAAGTGTAAACATTTAAATTGTGCAATCAAACTGTTACAAACAGAAATTAATTTGTTTTTTGGTGAAATAAGTTTCATTTAATTTTTACTGCACTAATAATTCTGAAACTGTATGAATTTAGTGTCTACAAATGTATATTCAATGACTTATGGAGCCCCCATTCTTATCCTGATTTATGATTTCATCCAACTTTTGCAGAGAAGTATATTTTCTTACACAACATCCCGAGCGCCACAGACTTTGGAGATTGAAACCGTACAGGCAAGTCAGACGGATGAGAGCCAGTCGGAACCAGAATCAGACGTAGACATGGCAGACCCACTGGACGAAGAAGAACCGCAGTCCCTGTAAACTCACAGCCACGCTCCATGTAAATGACTTTACGTAAACTGCCAGCTGTTGCTCAAATCAGAACTCCATTCTTCACACTGGAAGCAAGTGTTGATAGAATCTCATAATGTGTTTTAAATCTGTATGTGTTAAAAATTGTTCTCATTGCAGAAAGTTTGCAGGTTTTCATTTCACTCCCATCTTTTGATTCTGATGCAGTCTTTAAAACAACTTTAAGGAAAATAAATTATGCTATATAGCAGAAAATAAAAGTTTAATCATAATTGTCAGTGTAAATTGATGGAGATCATATGTTTAGTTAAGTTTTAGTGCATTTCCTATGTTGTATATAATTTTATTAATGTGTACTTGTACCAATTCTATTCTCACTTAAATCTATAGGTGCTACTGATTTTTAAGGACTTCTTTGAAAATCACTGACATTTACTGGATAACATACAGAAGCTCTTTTGAAATTTATAATAAGCTTGTAATTATTTACATGTAGATTAACATTTGATATAAAAAATGGAATTAAATATAAGGAATAACTGATAAGTTTTAATGGTTAATAAAATAAATGCGAATTGTGCAATAATTTTGCAATCATGTATAAAGTCTTTATATTCAAATAGAATACTTTCATAAGCTCCCCAAAAACTAGTCAGATTTTTTTATACTTAAATAAAAGATATATTTATTATATCATGATTACATATATTCAAGTTTGATGGTGTTATCCTACACTTAATTTCATCGCACGGCCATTAACCTTTAAAGTAACGCTGGATGTGACATACATTTCCAGGGTAACTGATCTAAAAAACTGGATAATTGGCATTATATGTGTGCTTCCACACATAACGCAGTTGAAAATTTGAAAGGTCAAAAAAGGTTTTAACTGTCTTTGAAAGGTCAAAGTAAGCTATTGACTGTAAAGGTCGGCACTTTACGCAAGAGAACAATGACATTTCGGCCTGTAATTTATCTGTCTGTTTCCCAGTATAACATTTATTTCCAACCAATATACAATGTAGAATTGTGAACAACTTTAATACAATATTTTTGTGAGGGAAACAAGGTTGCATTAAATACATATGTACATGTAAGTGAAGGAATGAAAACATGTAAGACTGTATGTTACTCCGGTGAGCTTCTCATTTTGAACTGGTATTTAATTAACATATATTTACCATTGAAGAATGCCATTTAGAATCCATTGACTTTGTTGATTCTGTTTTAAGTTTATACAATAAATGCCCATATTGTTTTGTTAAACATCTTTTTCTTTGTCTAAAAGGATAAAAGCTTGTTACATATCATGTGATTTCTATGGGCGATGGAAAGGAAAAAAAATACCATATTAGAATAAGCAAACACTTATTATTTATTCTATTATCAGAGAGATGTAATGAATAATATTCATAAAAAAAATTTGGTAAAACATGTATTTTTTTCTTTCCTCACTGCCCATACATTTCCCCTTCAATAGATGGAAATGCATTTTAATTTATACATTTTTGGTATTTATTTATTTATCAAATGCAAATGCATGTAACAAAATTTTGCTCTCGTTTAAAACCGTGTACACTAGAAATCATGTCTCAACTGTTGATAACAATAATGGTATTGATCTATATTTATCAATAACACCACAGTACATTGGCGTACACTAATGAAAACAACAATGTGGAATTTTATTTAGAACTTTTTACATCATGAAAAAAATGTTTGGATCACTATTTCTGTAGCTCTAGATCAAACATGTATAGGGCCAGTCCACCGCTGTGAGACTTGTTCATGAGGTCTAGACGGGTAATTAGATCCCCCAGTTCTTTGATTACATCCACCTGTCCATCGATAATGGTCTCTTCATAGAATAGTTTCAACTGGAACATAGAAAGGAGAAAACTCCCAATAAGTTACATGTAGCTATGATATTACAACGCATAGCAGTTTTTGATATGAGGTGATGAATTATGCATAGGCGCTCACCATCTTATTTTGTAATAGATGAATGATAAGTGTGTGTGTGTGTGTACACACACACACACACACACACTGTATACAGGATAATTTTCGTCCCGTGTTATTTTTGCCCTTTACTTGCAAACGGTTTCGCCACGTCTTGAATTCACCCACCCAAAGTTGTGTTTAAAGAGAGATAATTTGAGACATTGGAATTCGCCCAGTCTTATTTTGCCCGCTGACAACGAGGGCGAAAGAGGCGAAAATAAGACGGGGCGAATATTTCCCTGTATACAGTATACGTTTACCCTCTATACTATAAAATCAACTAGATTTTATAGAATATAGGGTAAACGTATATACAGACTTTACAAAATTAGATGGGGAGCGCCTATGGGTCCCAGGGATCTATCTTATTTCTTCTTAGAATTCTGGCGATGGGTTCTCCAGCGTCCCTATCTTTGTAAATTATGAACATCAGGATAACAGATTTCTGATCGTCATTGATTTTTTACTACAGTGCTTACGTTAGGGTCACGCTTTGACACAGCAATGTTGTGGTTCACCAGTGCCCTAGCATTCAGCTTTCGTGCCAGTCTTCGGGCTAGATCTAGTGCGGATCTCCCGTCGCTGAAGTCTCCTGTCACTGGTTTCTGAAATGAAGGCAAATCTATTTCCCTGATGACAGTAGTTGAAAACCGTGAAAATATATATATGTTACAAGAATACTTTGGAAATATTAATATTCGTGAGGCTAAGTTTTCGCGGATATACTTTTCCCGTGAATTATCATTAATTAACAAACGGATTATTTAATTCCTTGTTATTGTATAGAGGCTAATCAACGATACTGTATCGTAACGAACCTTTAAAAAATTAACAATCCACGAAAATCTCCCCTTTCCAAGAACTCAATTGATTCCAAACTTAGCTCCTTTGTTCGATTCAATTGCTTCTCTCTGTTTATTTGAATGAAACACACTGGGAAAATATTCGTGTTTAAAGAGTGATAGTTGCGTTTAAATGCATTTAGTTTATGGTTTGTGTTTTGTGAAAAAGTCCAAGCTTCCAAAATAAAAACGGGTCAATACCGACAAAAAAAAATTACACTTGGTTGATCACGTGATTAAATCTAATGAAGCAAGAGGGAAAAACCAAGCAAGTGAACCATCATCCTAAAGAACCTTTCAAGGGGTATGGGACACTTTGAGATTTTACTGTTGACGAAGTTCATCATATTTAAAATATTATCACCGTTATAAAAAGATTAAAGTGTAATTTATTTAAATTAAAATGCATTTTATAATTTTGTATGAAGGTAAAAGTGGTAAGACCACAGCCGGTTTCAAACTCATGACTTGCGGATCAAACGTTGACGCTTTAATCAATTGCGCTACTCTGTTTCAAACCAAATTGCGGGGAAAAAAATCAAATATAAATTAAGTCATATAGTAAATTATACTGTTTATTTCTAAAGACGTCACATCGATATTGTCCCGCACCTCCTTAACCCCTTAACAGTTACATCATGTATATTGTCTGCACCTTAATATATCAACTTTGCCGTGACTTACCACTTTTCCTCTCTCTCTCTCTCTCTCTCTCTCTCTCTCTCTCTCTCTCTCTCTCTCTCTCTCTCTCTCTCTCTC